>VMDO01036437.1:0-15136 GCA_007922755.1 Pedetes capensis
TTTTTTTTTTATGCTTGGAGAGTTTTTAGTTCCTTGGGTCTGTGAGTATGTAGCTATCATCAAATTTGAAAAAAAATCATAATTATGTTAAATATTTTCCTTCTTACCTCAACCTTTGTGACTAATTGTGTAAATCCTGTATTTATTGATAATGCACCAAAGACAATATAATACTGTGTTCAACTTGTCAATATTTTTGACTTTGCCTCTCTTCTGATATTATATTGAGGTGTGTTCAAACATTTATTCAAATCTGGTATATCTTCCATTTTGTTTTTTAATTTTTTAAATCTCTACAATTTAAAGTAACATTTATACCTATATTTGTTTCTTTGTTAATAAATGTTGGTGGGGTACAGAGTAACAAGTCATTTGTTCCACTTGTTATACAGCTGTTAAATCACTATTGCTTACATTTTTGTCAACTTACATATTTTACAGAACCATTTAAACTAAAGAGAAAGAAGGAAGACATAAAGGTAGGAATTTTAATTAATATGTAATAAAAATTGTGTGTAATCATAGGGTATATTCTCATTTATTTTTTCCTTTATTTTTCCCCACATGTTCATAGAGTTGCATCTTGTATGTTGAGCTTTTCTATTTCTTTACTCATCATGTTCTCTTTTCTATACCATATTAAATATATGGAATGAAAAGAGCATAGCTACTTTTGTTGTTGTTGTTGTTAGGTGCCGTCGAGTTGGTATCCGACTCACAGCAACCCTCACAGAGTTTTCAATGGCTGACTCTTTCTGGATTGCCTTGGGAATGGATTGCCAGGTCCTTCTTCCATTTTTGCCGTGCAGGGAATTGAACTTGGGTCCTCAGAGACTGCAGCACAGCGCTCTACCAACGGAGCTAAATCCCAGCCCCAGCTATTTTTGTAGTCCTAGGCTAATTCTATAATCTTAGATTTCTTTTTCTGTTACTATTAGTTTATTTCCCCTATTTATTGGTCATATTTATTTGCCTATTTTACATGCCTGTTAGTTTTTATGATAGATTATAATTTTATGCTCTTTTATGTACAGTATTATTTTTTATATATAATGAGTGTTAGGGATGATGTGTTAAATGGGTCTTTCACATCTTTAAAGTCAGTTAGGTCTGATTGTGTGGCAAGCAGTTAAATTATTGATACATCATTTTCATCCTTGCAGACGTGGTCTTATTCTTTGTTGCTGATTGCCTACGTCACTTTTGTTCCCTAATCCTATGTTATTGCTCTGATTCAAAGACACACACACACACACACACACACACACACACATATATTTTTTTTCTCCCCAGGTTTACCAGGTCTACAGTCCCAACGTGAATGTACAAGAAATTCGAGAAGGTCTCTGTCATCTGACTGGACTAGAACTTCACATCTGTCAGCCCCTCACAATCCATGTTTCTCCATGCTGCTCTTAGCCTCCTGCAGCAAAGACTTCCTGTTAGTCTTCACAGATTCTCCAGAGGTATGAATAATCCCTCACTCATGGAAACATTGGAAGCCCTCTGCAGATTTCTGAGACCTTCCCATAACTGCTGTCTTCGTCAGTAATCTGTATTACTATTTGCAACCATTTTGGTCTGATCTCCAGTATTCTTCTTTAGCTCAGCAACATGGTTGTCCTTTTACTGGACTAAAACTTCTTGTGCTGTGGTAGGGGTTTCACTAGCTTGAATGCCTCTGCGATTCCAGTACTCACCTCACTTGTTCTCCTTTGCTAAAAATTATAATCAATCACAATTTGCAGTCTGAAGCTTGGAAACATTTGCCTTATGTCTTTTATGCAATTTAATGATTATTTATAATGAGTTATTTGTTTCTGGTTAACATATAATGGATATAAGACTGATTTGGGATTCCTTAATTTTAAATTCTGCAGCTGTAGCCCTGTGGCATCCGATCCCGTCAGTTCTCGGAAGCTAAGCAGGGTCAGGCCTGGTTAGTACTGGATGGGAGACCGCCTGGGAACACCAGAAGCTGTAGGCTTGGGAGAGGACCTGGCAACCCCCTCCCAAAAATCAATCTGCCATTGAAAACCCTATGAACAGCAGAGAAGCACTGACAATAGTGTTTCCCCTGTTGTACAGAGGGTCGCTATGAGTTGGATACCGACTCGACAGCACCTAACAACAACAACAACAACAATTTTAAATTAAAAAAAATTCTACCTCTATGAGAATAAGCTGATATAAATGAAAATTCATAATTTTTAAAAAAGATTTTTAGCAACCTGGGTTGTGTTATTTATTTGTATAAGAGTAATATTGAACAAATATTTTACACAAATTACAATAATGACTCCAGAGAGGAAGAATGTAATTTATCTTTAAAAAGTCAGCATCTGAATGTGCATTCAATTATTATAAATATCATAAATAATTTAAAGGAAGTATATTTATATATTATTAGACATATAGGTTACAATGTTAGCCACCAAATTAACCCAATGATAATTTCCCCCATACATTTCAATTAGTTAATATATTTAATTATTTGAAAATGAATGAATGAATCCAATTAGCTAGACTCCTACCACCTATATTTTATATGTGCAACAGAAAATATTTGCTTTATTAGCAAAAAAATCATTTTTATATCATATTGGCTATCTTATAGGTCTTTCTTAATTTTAATCCACTGCTAGTCAAGCTATATAACTATATTTATACATTAGCAATGTGAAAGTTATTATTATAGACAGAAAAACTCATGGAAGATAATAATTCTTTTACATGCTCATGAATAGACACAATAGTACTAAGAATAACTGTGACTTGTAGAGGAACACTAAGTGTGCTGTTTTTTTTTTTAATATAATGTGAGGGCAGACCCTGCATTTCTCAGTATATTCCCAAAACTAAGTGGCAGTCTGATAAGAGTAGCATTAAAGTAAAGGTCAAGTAATGATGACAAGATTCCTTCCATTTCATTTTGCCACAGTTTGACATAAGTTGCGATTTATACGATGTAACCAGCCATCAATCATCACCCATGCAAGACCACATAAAGAGATAAAATGGCTAAGTAAATATATCATTTTAAAAATACAGGGGAAAAGTGAATAAAGTCAGCCACTTTACTGAGAAGAGATGACCTAAATACTCTTTTATTTGAAGCAATTTATTTAAGCACACAGAGTATTGCCAATTTTATTTTCTTGGAGGATACATTAAATATTTTAATTACCAGAGTAGTTTTATTAAAAAAATACAACATCAATTAATTTAATTTCCAAAGAAGATCTTAAACAGCTCTTTTATCCCTGGGTAGTTCTTATCTTATTGACAGGAGTTGGGTTGCTATACCATAAATACTATTTGGTTCATGTGGTTTTTTGTGGTGGTGGTTGTTATTTTGCAGGACTAAGGGTTGAATCCAGTGCCTTGTGCACACTTTGCAAGCATTCTACTGCTAAGCTACAACCCCATCCCCTTAGAAAAAAGTTATCCTAAGACAAAATTTTTTTAAATTACCCATGCTACCTCTAGCGTCAAACCTGAGATCCAACTATTTCTGCTTCCCAAGTCACTGAGATTACAGGAGCGCACCACTGTGCCCTATGTTCAAGCATTTATGTATTTTTTCTTAAAAGATATGTTTGTTATTAAAATAAATTACTTTAGACCAGATAAGGAAAACAGCAACAGCAATTGTTTAAAATTTAAAGTGTTTGAACATATATTGTGTGCTCCAAATACAAGAAACATAGATTTGAAATCTCTATAATCCGCAGAATAACCTTCTTAATTTCTAAAATTTCATTGCTTTCTGCAGTACAATTAAGAATGTTAGTATGAAACTATTTAGGAATAAATAAATGACTCTTTTCAATATCTTGTTTTAAAGTGATTACAGATACACTTAAGAGAAGTAATCGTTCTGGCCCAAACTCAGGAAGATAGACCTTGGCATGAGGGCCCAGGAAAGTATTAACAGAAGGTGAAAATGGTGGAAGAACTGAAGAAGCCCCTGATGACATTGCATCAGAGCATACCCAGTAAATGACTGACTATCCTTCAAGGAGGAAGAATTAAAAATAACATCAAAAACAAAGTGTGATTTGTCATATATGTAGCCTGTAGTTTTACATGTTAATATTGAATAAAAATGCCATAAAATTTTATTAGAGCACTTGCAAAATATGCATGAGGCACTGGGTTCAGCACCCCACCATTGCAAAAATTTAAAATTATTTTCTTCATAATTTTTTTCTTAATAATATTTCATGGTAAACTTTATCTGAGTAATGTATTTGATAAGATAGACACATATGCTTAATGCATCTGTGTGAGAACTATAAGCTAGTACTGGCTGGCCAAAGGGGCTAGCATGGGAGCCCATTATGTCTTTACTTTGGATCCTTCTAGAGCTAAATAATAAAGGAAGCTGAAGATTGATCTGTCTAAAATAGATTTGCTGCCTGGTGTGGTGGTGCACACATGTAATCCCAGTGACTCAGGAGGCAGAAGCAGGAGGATCGCAATTTCTAAGCCAGGGACAGCACGTGTAATTTTGTGAGACTCTATCTCAAGATAAACAAACAAACCAAAAAACAAAAGCAAAACAAAACAAAATAAAACAACAACAACAAAAAAAAAAAAAACAGACTTAGGGTGCAGATTAGTGGTACAGTGCTTGCAAACCATATACAAGACCATGGGTTCAACCCCATATTACTACCAAACCCCCCAAAAAAAATCCCACAAGATAGATTTGCCTTATTAGGTGGTAGTGGTGGTGTTAGGTGCCATCCAGTTGGTGTCTGACTCCTAGCCACCCTGCATACAACAGGCAAAACACTATTGCTAGTGTTTCTCTGCTATTCATAGGATTTTCAATGGCTGATTGTTTTCTGGGAATGGGTTGCCCAGTCTTTCTCCAAAGCCTACAGCACCTGGTGTTCCCAGGTGGTCTCCCATACAAGTACTAACCAGGTCTGACCCTGCTTGGCTTCTGAGATCTGATGGGATCAGACTCCACACTCATACGGCTGCAGGCATCCTTATAAGGTAGAAATCACCTAATGAGTTGCACGAGAACCTTAGAACTCACGCATGTGGACTCACCCCAAAAACAGTTTAGAAAGAAAAACGTTGGAGATGGGTATGTAGCTCAGTGGTAGAGCACTTGCGTAATATGCACAAGGCCCTGAGTTCAAGCTTCAGCTTAGGAGGAGGTGGGGGAGATGCTTTAAAACAATTTTAACAAGGAATCAGTTTGACTGTCTTGCTCATTTTAGAGAAATTTAAAAAGTAGTTTAATGGATAAAAGCAGTGTAATGATATACTCCTTTACTCTATTATTTTTTTCTGTTTTCAAACCTGTTTGATTTTAAGACCTGTTTTCACATTTATTCTAAGAAAAATGGCTTTATTTCAACCAAATACTATGGTTATTAACAAATAACTATGATTATTTCCATGCTTGGATATTTGTTTTCAAGAAATTACAAAGAACAATGATGACAAAGGGTCTTCTCGTTAGGGAAAAAAAGTGGAGAAAGCATATCATTTTCATCTTGATGTTAGTTTTGGCAAATAATCTAAAAGTTTATGTGTACTTGGATATCAGAAAGAACAAATTCTGATTTCAGAGATCTTTACTGGTCAGGAAGCATAAAAATATTAAAGGAGTGGGACTAGCAATTACAAAAACTTTCTCAAAAGTTATGGAGATAGTTCTTAATTTTTTTTCTTTTTTCTCACAAATGTTTATCATTATCATTGTAAAGAAACACTTGAAATTGCACACATTAAAGAAAATGACTCAATTTTGTTCTTTTATTTAAAATAAAGAGGAGAGAAATCAAAAGACTATCTTTCTATAATGCTTTATAACTACATCACCTAAATTAAAATAACTTGTGAATAGTTGCAGTATTTTATTTGTTAATCATTATTTATACAGGTCAGAGTGCTCTAAAGGAGGGAAAAATTGTATCACATTTATGATCTTGAATAAACATCTATTGATTCATGCTTTATGCCAGTCACTGTTATAGCTATTTGAATTATTAAATGGCAAAATTTATGGATTTTTTTCCCCAAGAAGCTCATAGCCTCACTGAGAGAGGACAGAAACACACATTGATATGTCTATTAAAAAGAATGAATGTGCTACATTGATTGAATGGAACATAAAACAGCAACAAAGAGAATATACAAAGTAGAATATTTGATATGAAACATGCATTTTAGATGGGACATAGTGGTGCTTGCCTATAGTCCGAGCTACTTGGGAGGCAGAAGCAGAAGGATGGCAAGTTCTTGGCCAGAGGCAGCCTGGAAATTTAGTGAAACCCTGTCTCAAGATAAAACTTAGAAAAGGGGCTGTGGGTACAGCTCAGTGGTAGAGCACTTGCAAAGTATGCATGAGCCACTGGGCTCAGCACCCCACCATTGCAAAAAGTAAAAATGAAAAGAAAAAATAAAAAACTACAAAAGAAAATAAAAGAAAAATGTACATTTTAAACTTTGTATCTACATTTTTCAGAAATATGATATCTAATTATCATATCAATATGGAAGAGTCATGGGTGCCCTTTGTTTGTGTGTGTGTGTGTGCACGCGTATGTTTAAGGATTGAACACAAGGAGCCTTGTGCAAGGCAAGCACCCTACCACTGAGCTACACCACCAGCCATTTTCTATTTTTATTTTGAGATAGGGTCTATTAAGCTGCCTGGTTGCCTCTGGCCTTGAATCTGTGATCCTCCAGCCTCATCCTTCCCAGTTGCTGGGGTTACAAGGTACCTGGTTGGTTGACATTATCTCAAAATTCCAAATCTAGGAAAAATACTGTTTTTTTCCTTCATGAGAAACTCTTGTAGTATTTATGCTCAAAAGCATATTTTAAACTTTTGTAAAAACTACTGGTATGTCTTCTGTGTGATCATAGTCACGCAGAGTCCTAGTGGCATTTAAGCTTCAGGCCCATGAAAAGCTGAATTTGCATGGCTGGAATGGAAGGAGTGTGGGTATTTGTTTTGCATTTAGAGATGTTACAGATTGTGATGTCTAAAACCCGAAGTTTCAGCTATATATGTTCCCTGTTGTTGTGCAAACAAAACTACAGGTGGTTTATTGGTTTATTTTCCTCATCGTATGGCTGCTTTACCCAGACCTTTCCTCTGAAACACTTAAAATCACAATATACCATATGATCATTCACACAGTAAACATCACAACAAAAATCATATGCTTTTGTAATGCAAACATCTTCTTTGTGAATACATTTTGTTTTTCAAATTTCAGATAAAAATGGAAATATTGATAGAGTTAACATTTGTAGGGTTTTTTTTCTCTATCTTATTTCTTCTTTTCCCCTGGACACTGGTTAATTGTACTCCTCCATAAAGTATCCAGATCTATTTCAAGATAACAGAGAGTAATTTTAGAGGGTATTTTTTTTTATTTGCTCTTCATTTCTGATTCCCTTGTACTATTTTCTGAAGTAACTAGCCTGGCTTGCATGTGGTTGTGCAGTTGCCTCTCCTGTTATTCTACTTTTTCATCTTTCTTACTATTTTAAGAAAAAATATTTTATATTGAACAAAATCAATGGTTGACAATTGATTTTATTTATTTATTTATATTTTTAATTTTGCACTAATAGGGTTTGGCGGCTGGGATTTAGCTCAGTTGATAGAGCACTGCACTGCAGTCTCTGAGGTCCCAAGTTCAATTCCCAGCACCGCAAAAATGGGAGAAGGGCCTGGCAATCCACTCCTGAGGCAATCCCAAAACAGCCATTGAAAACCCTATGAGGGTCGCAATGAGTTGGATACCAACTCAACAGCACCTAACAACAACAACAATAGGGTTTGAACCAACGGCCTTATACATGCTGGGCAAGTGCTCTACTACTGAGCTGCACCCCTAGCGGCCTTTTTAAATTTTTTTTTGAGACAGGGTCTCACTGAGTTATGCACACTGCCTCTGGCCTTGAACGTGGTGATCCTCCTGCCTCAGTCTCCTTAGTTGCTGAGATTACAGGCATGTGTCACTGTGTCAGGCTCGATTGTTGGTGATTTAAATAAGGAATATACAATGTTTTCCTGTAATTGTATTTTCATGATAATAAGAGTTTTTTTTTCATTCTTGGTGATAGAGTCATAAAATGCATCTGTTGTTAGTATGGGGGCTGGGGTTTAGCTCAGTTGGTAGAGAGCTGGTTCTGCATGCTGTGAAATTTTTAGTTCCATCCTTAAAGCAGCAAAAATGGGAGAAAGACATGGTAGCCCACTCCTGAAACAATTAGCCATTGAAAACTCACTGAATAGCAGAGAAGCACTGACATAATGCCAGGCATAGCATGGTGTTAGGGAATGTTTTGCACTGTTGTGCACAGAGGTACCGTGAGGCATACCTGACCAACTCAACTAGATGGCATCTAACAACAACATTATTAGCACAATTAATTTATTCACATGTATTTTATGTGACTATAGATCTTCAATCCATATTAAAAATTGTCATTGTACTGAGAGCAAATATGTATAGTGTGAGTCTAATGTAAAGTGAGTTGGTCTGCATAGTCTGTTTTTCCTATTATATTATTATAACATTTTACCCTTATCTGAGTCTTGAATGACCTCCAAATCACAGATCTGGTATCCATGACTTTATAATAGTATTTAATGTAATAAAATTCTTCTTACCAACTAGAGTGTTAGTGCCCATGTGTCATTAGCATCTTTTCTAGCATCTCTTTTCACTTACTTGTAGCCTAGGTGAAATGGTTTATAATCACAAACTGCAAGATAGCAGTAATATGAATGAGAAATTACATTAAAATACAACAAAAATATATAAGCAGTTGTCTGTGTTCTCTAGTTCTGTCTTCAACACTTTTGCAAACAAAAAAATAAACAGACAAACAAAAACTTCTTCCAAATCAGTTATCATTGAAACTGTGGTTGAACTTGATCTTGGATACATGGCTTTTCCCTTCCTGGCCTCTATTTTTTTATCTGTAAAATGAAATAGGTGAAGTAGAAGATTGGTAAATTTCTCTTTATGCTATAAATATTATGATTAAAGAATGAAAATAGCATTGTAAATAAAGCACTATGTCATAGAATGTATTTGAAAGGGCAGGGCAGATTGCTAATCTTCTGTAAAGTGAATATCTAAATATTATATATCCAGGCAAGAATATGATGTGAAAATAAAAGAAACATATAATGCCTACTGGAAAACTTTTTTTTTTCTCTCTCTCTCTCTCTCTCTCTTTTATCACCAGTGAAGAGAGTTCTTTCAATTGCTTTAAATTTGAGGCTGTTTCTTCCAAATAACCAAAGAGCTATGGTGCCACCTACTGGCAAAATGATTTACATCAGAGGATTTTGCAATTCCTTACATTAAAAAAAAAAAAAGTAATAAATAACTTGGAGTCTTCATTTTCAAAAATGCAGATCAAAAATACTTATTAACGTATTTAAAACAAGTTATTGGTGACATTCTATTAAGACCCTTGTATTTATTATTCACCAAAGCAGCATTGCTATTTTTCAGCATGTCTTGTCTGTTGGTAATGCAATAAAAACACGTTTCTCATGGCCTTTCTAGGAGGAAGATATCACTAATATTTGATCAATGGTTCAGTATTCTTTCACAGTACAGAAAGAATATGTCTTAGGGGATTCTCAGAAACAAAAGCATTTGGTTTTATACTCCAAAGTATAAATTATTTTTAAAAGTGAAAAACTCCTAACTAATTCTAGGTTAATGACTAGCTGTATTAAAAGTGAGTCACCAGCTTTTTTGAACATTAACGTTCCTGAAATAGCCATGGAAGTTAAAACCCTTCCACTTAGAAACATTAGCACCTAAACATCACAGAGAACACTGAGAAAGTAGCTATTTGCTCCTCTGTAATGCTTTCTTTTTGTTAGAAAAGGGCTAGTTTTACATGCAGCTCTGAAGGTGCTGTCCTTCTGTACTACGCTACCAGTGAAGCACATTGATGGATTTTGGCTATGTAATCCACAACCGCCCCCGACATTGTGTGATAATGCAGCCCTTTTATGTGACTTTTATCCTGTTGAAAATTGTTATACCCAAATAACATGCTTCTTCTTTTAGCAAATACAAATTTTTAATTTTGATACAGTAGAAGAGAAAAAAATTGAAGGGCAAACAGTAAATCAGACATTTAAATTTTTTCACATTGGTGTAATTCGTATTCTACATTTTTTCACCCTTCTCCCCATTTCCCCTGAAAGATCTTGATGTGGGTGTCTCCTGACTTGCATTTGAAACGTAAATTATAGAAATCTTAGGAGGAAAGGGTGTATGGAATAATTCCTATGCCTGCTCTCAGAGCAAAGCCACTCTGAGATAGCCGAGTGCTTTGAATAACAGAGCTTTAATGTTTTTACCCTTGAATCCTTAATCAAATGGATTGCCTCATCAGAAATATTTATTTGAACACTTGCTTAAAATTTAATTTGCCTTTAACAAAGCAAACTCTCACGTTTCCCCCCAATATGTTTCATGCTTTGCTTGATATTTAAACTTTGATAAGAATCACATCATTTCTGTTACTGTATGCACACACACACACATCTACAAATCTGTATCTCTTTGTCATTGCCTCCCTCACTTTCTTTCTCTTCCTCATTAGATCTACATCCTCATAACTCTTTTCTGTATATGTTTATATTCTAAGAAAGTAAATAAGCAAATGAGGTGAAGCAAGCATTGCAACCTGCTTCTTCTGTTGTTTTTATATTCAGCAACATTGGTTCACATCCATGGACTACTTCTTAACCATTGTACTGAGGAGGAAAGACTGTCAGCCCTTCTTGTTTCTGAAGGGAGGCAGTAGCCCTGGAAACATATGTGGTGTGTATAACACAAACCATATTGAGTAAAAAAAAAAAATAGAGCTGTTAGACAATTGTTTGGACTGTAATGCCATAAACTCTAAGTAAGGATTTAAATTTAATGGGAAAAGGAATAATATTGTTAAATCTTGTGGGATTTGGGAATAATGAAATCTAAAGTCTTCATGTGTTTAATTCATTTCCTAAATTCATTTTCTAAATGGGTTGCAATCCAATATTAACACATTTTTATAGACTTTAAAAAATTTTAACCCATGCCTGTGTTGTTGTTGTTAGGTGCCATTGAATTGGTGTGCATAGGGTTGGTGACCCTATGTACAACAGGTAAGACACTGTTGTCATTGCCTTTCTGCTGTTCATAGGGTTTTCAATGACTGATTGTTTTTTGGAGTGGGCTCCTCTGTCCTTCTCCCATACTCATGCCTATAGATGACTGTAACTATATATCATATGAATAGTGTTGTTGTTGTTAAGTGCTGTGGAGTCTGATACCACTCATAGGGATCCTCATAGGATTTTCAGTGGCTGGTTGCTTCTGGATTGCTTGGGAAGTGGACTGCCAAATCCTCCTCTTGTATATACATGTTGTTGTTGTTAGGTGCTGTTGAGTCTCAAACATCAAATAATTGCACCAATCTATGTTTCTTTTTATTAGTTCTGTTACTTAGTCAGTTAAAGATTTTGAACTTTGACAACAACTATTAGAAAATGGACTTACTTGAAGATCTAAACAAATACATAGGATGGTAATCCCACCATTTATGTGATTGTTAAATTATAACAATTGAATAACATTACTAATGTAGAATAAAGAGGAATGAAATACACTCTATGTCATAAATGTTCTAAATATTTTAAACAGCATTTACTATAATGCTGTTTAAATAATACGTACATAATATAGTATGTAGTGCATAGATATGTTGTTGTTGTTGTTGTTGTTGTTGTTGTTGTTGTTGTTGTTAGGTGCCGTGGAGTCGGTATCCGACTCACAGAGACCCTCTGTACAACAGGGGAAACACTATTATCAGTGCTTCTCTGCTGTTCATAGGGTTTTCAGTGGCAGATTGATTTTTGGGAGGGGGTTGCCAGGTCCTTCTCCCAAGCCTACAGCTTCTGGTGTTCCCAGGCGGTCTCCCATCCAGGTACTAACCAGGCCCGACCCTGCTTAGCTTCCGAGATCTGACGGGATTGGATGCCACAGGGCTACAGCTGCAGTGCAGCACTCTACCAACTGAGCTAAATCCCAGCCGCATAGATATATGATATATGATTTAATCATTCCCTACATCTGGTCCCCCAGGTCTCTGTGAGCTTGTGCTGTGGGGGCTTTCATGTTGCTGTCATGCTGAAAGCTATGCCATTGCTATCTCAGATTCCAACAGGGCCATGCATGGTAGACAGTTTTCAACTGAGCTTCTAAACTAAGATAGACTAGGGGAAAGAGCCGGGCAGCCCACTCCCAATACCCATCGAAAACCCTATGAACAGCAGAGACACACTGTCAAAATGCCGGACAATGAACTCTGCAGCTTGGAAGGCATTCAAAAGAAAACTGGGCTTCAAAGAGTTGCCTCTTCAAAGTAGAGTTACCTTAATGATGGGAACAGAGTAAAGCCCCTGGGCCCTCATTTTGGAGATGTGGCACAACTCAAAATGAGGAGAGACCGGCTGCAGTAATGGGCTCAAATATAAAAACATGATCTGCCTGGCACAGTGTTGTGTAGTGTTTCACTTTGTTGTACACAGGATCACCATGAGTCATGCCTAACTAGAGGGTACCTAACAACAACAAGAACAAAAACATATATCCTGTAATTCTAGTACTTTACTCCCATCTCACCATTATTACAACATTCTCCTCATATTTCATGTCATTATAACTTCCATTCACCCTGCTCATTTAGAGAAGAAGTTGAAGATTCTGAAGTCTATGTGAATTTGAATAAAAATACTCAAGAAAGTGAATCAGGTGTAAAGCAAACAAGAACAAATGATTAAGAATCTCAAAAGTTAAGTAGCCTGCAGCTATAGCCCTGTGGTATCCGATCCCGTCAGATCTCAGAAGCTAAGCAGGGTCAGGCCTGGTTAGTACCTGGATGGGAGACTGCCTGGGAGCACCAGAAGCTGTAGGCTGGGAGAAGGACCTGGCAACCCCCTCCCAAAAATCAATCTACCATTGAAAACCCTATGAACAGCAGAGAAGCACTGACAATAGTGTTTCCCCTGTTGTACAGACGGTCGCTATGAGTCGGATACCGACTCGACGGCACCTAACAACAACAACAACAAAGTTAAGTATGTTTGGTGACCCTTGTGCTTGATAAATTTAGTATTAAAAGCTGTTTCAGTCATTAAAACTAAGGTGTATAAAATGGTAATAGTAAACATTCCAGTCAGCAGTTTATGAAATATTACTAGGCTGAATCCACCTAATCTTTACTTTATAATACTACTTTCTTATGTTTGGTGGTTGTTTAGAAGTTTATCCATGATATGTATCAATATTCTAAAAGATACTTTTGTTGTTGTTGTTAGGTGCCATCGAGTCGAATTCGACTCATAGCGAACCTATGTATAGCAGATCAAAACACTTGCCGATTCTGTGCCAGGCAAACCATCTTATTTATGTTTAAGCCCATTGTTGCAGACACTGTGTCAATCCATCTGGTGGAGGGTTTTCCTCTTTTGTGTTGACCTGCCACTCTCCCAAACATGATGTCCTTCTCCAGGGATTGATCTCTCCTGACTACATGTCCGAAATACGTAAGACACAGTCTGGCCATTCTTGCTTCCAAGGAGCACTCTGGTTGCACTTCTTCTAGGACAGATTTGTTGGTTCTTTAGGCAGTCCATGGTATATTCAATAGACGTCTCCAGCACCACAATTCAAAAGCATCAATTCTTTTTCTGTCTCTCTTGTTCAATGTCCGGCTTTCACAACCATATGATGCCACTGAAAATACCATGGCATGAGTCAGACGCACCTTCGTCTTCAATGTGACATCTTTGTTTTTCAATACTCTAAAGAGATCTTTTGCCACAGCTTTTCCTAGAGCAATGCATCTTTAGATTTCTTGACTGCTGCTTCCACGGGTGTTGATTATAGAGCCAAGCAAAGCAAAATCTTGGACAACCTCAATCTTTTCTCCATTTATTGTGAAGTTGTGTGCTGACCCAGTCATAAGGATTTTTGTTTTGTTGATGTTTAGTCATAGCCCATACTGAAGGCTATGATCTTTGATATTCATCAGTAAATGTTTTAAATTCTCTTCACTTTCGGCAAGCAGAGTTGTGTCATCTGCATAACGCAGGCTGTGAATGAGTTTTCCTCCAATCTTGATGCTGCGTTCTTCCTCATAAAGTCCAGCTTCTCGGATTATTTGCTCAGCGTATAAATTGAAGAGATAGGGTGAAAGTATACAGCCCTGATGCACACCTTTCTCAACTTTAAACCATGCAGTGTTTCCTTGCTCTATTCAAACAACTGCCTCCTGGTTCATGTACAGATTTCTCATGAGCACAATTAGGTGTTCTGGTATTCCCATTTTCCGAAGGGTTATCCATAACTTCTTATGATCCATACAATCAAATGACTTTACATAGTCAATAAAACACAGATAGACATCTTCCTGATATTCTCTGTTTTCAGCTAATATCCACCTGACATCAGCAATGATGTCCCTGGTTCCTCGCCGTCTTCTGAATTCTGCTTCATTTTCCGGTTATTCCCTGTCTATATACTGCTGCAGTCGATTCTGAACGATCTTTAGTAGAATTTTGCTGGTGTGTGATATTAATGATATTATCTGATAGTTTGCACATTCAGTTGGATCCCCTTTTTTGGGAATAGGCACAAATATGGATCTCTTCCAGTCAATTGGCCAAGTAGCTATTTTCCAAATCTGTTGGCATAAACATGTTAACACCTAGGTGCTGCATCTGTTTCTTGAAGCATTTCTATTTGTATCTTATCAATTCCTGGAGCCCTGTGTTTCACCAGTTCTTTCAAGGCAGCATCCACTTCATCCTTCAACACCATTGGTTCCTCTTCACGTGCAACCTCTTGGAATGGTTGGACATCTACAAATTCTTTCTTGTATAATGACTCTGTGTATTCTTCCCATCTTCTTTTGATGTTTCCTGCATCATTTAATATTTTCCCTGTAGAATCTTTCACTACTGCCACTCGAGGCTTGAATTTTTTCTTCACTTCCTTAAGCTTGAGAAACACAGAGCATGTTCTTCCCTTTTGGTTTTCTGCCTCCAGCTCCTTGCACATGTCAT
>VMDO01036438.1:0-15154 GCA_007922755.1 Pedetes capensis
GAAGTCTTCCCTTTCTTCATTTGTGGCCTTAGTGGTGGGTGCATAAATTTGAATAATAGTCATATTAACTGGCCTTCCTTGTAGGCATATGGATATTATTCTATCACTGACAACATTGTATTTCAGGACAGATCTTGAAATGTCTTTTTTGATGATGAATGCAACCCCATTTCTCTTTAGTTTATCATTCCCAGCATAGCAGACCATATGATTGTCTGACTCAAAATGGCCTATGCCGGTCCATTTTAGCTCACTGATGCCTAGAATGTCAATGTTTATGCACTCCATTTCTCTTTTAAGAATTTCTCATTTGCCTAGATTCATACTACGTACATTCCATGTTCCAATTATTAATGGATGTTTACAGTTGTTTCTCCTCATTTTGAGTCGTGCCACATCATCAAGTTGAGCACCCTGGGGTTTTACTCCATTTCCTTTATCACGTTAGACTCTACTTGGAGGAGGCAACTCTTCCCCGGTAGTCTTTTGAGTGCCTTCCAACCTGGGGGCCTCATGTTCCTGCACTATATCTGACAGTGTTTCTTTGCTATCCATAGGGTTTTCAATGGCTAGTTGTTTCGGGAGTGGCTCGCCAGGTCCTACTCCCTACAGCATCTCTAGGCACCAACAAATCTTTGGTTATACACAGTTTTCTTGTAATACTACTTGACAAACTCATAAAGTTTAGAAACAACAAAACTAGTTCAACTGCTTACTCCACTCCATCTACAACAGATCTGATAATTAGTTACCTAGGTCTATCTTAACATTTCTTCTCAGCCAACTTCCATTTTTACAGCTTATGACTAACCTAAAATCTTACTTCCTATAAGTTTTATCCAAAGCTACTTGATATAATTCAATATAATTCACTCTGCTCTTCAATAGATGAAACTATTTTGTCTCTCACTGATCTCTTTTATTCTCGGGTGATATTGGAATGAAGAGACTAAAGAAATGGCAATCCCTAGAGATCACATCTGGCTATCCCTAGTGGAATGGTATCTAGATCACGCTCTACATTGATTATATTCTTCTGGAACATGGACAATGAGACTATTTATCACCTTTCTTGTCCTGGGCACTAAACTGTTTTTAAAGACTGGATTTTTTTTTTTTTTTTTTTTTTTGGTAGCTGTATCACACACTTAATGGGGAAGGATGTGGCAATCTACTCCCAAGGCAATCCCTAAACAATCAGCCATTGAAAACCCTACGAGGGTCGCTATGTTTGGATGCCACTTCATGGCACCTAACAACAACACAACATATCACACTTATGACTTGTTCAGAGTACAGACAACTAAAACCCTTACATCGATCACATAAGACACCTGGTCCTGTACACAAATGAACCTAGTTGTAAGGCTTTCCCTTCATTCCAATTAAGTTTTGCCTTGTTAGTTTTGATGCATACTTAGCCTAAGGAAATCTTTTTTTCCCATCCCATGTTTTGTTATTCCTGCCAGCCTATGCTTTCTGTAAATCTGATAAGTAAGTATTCTATGTCTTTGTGACATTGATAATATAAGCCAGGGTCAAATACAGAGGCATGTGATAAAAAATGCCCCTCTCTTCCCTTTCCTGCTGAGATAATGTGTAAGTGCACTGGCCGAATTTGATTCTCAAAAGCATCCTGTCCCTCCTAAATTATTCTCTACCTTTTTCATCTATGACCATAGGTCACACCACAATTTTCTAGGTTCTCCCTGAAATCTTTGGATGAAGGAAATCTGCTTTCCTAAACTCTGGAGTACACATCTCATATGCTCTTTCTGTTGTATGGGCAATGTACATGCAAAGCAACTAAAATCTTCTTTTACGTTACAAGGCAGAGCATGTGTGCACAAAAAATGTGGCTGAAGTCATTTCTAGTCTACTCATAAATGCTAAAAACTGAAAAGCATTTTAAAAGTTAACCCATAAAGACATAGTAAGTGGTTATCCTCCCATTCCACTAAACAAATCACAGACCTTGTTCTAAAGAGCAGCATCAGAAGGAGAATCATATTCAAAATGACTGTAGACTCCATTCTGGTCAGGGCCTACGTCACTTGTGGGTAACAAGTGGGTACTTAAGGAAGCACAGTAACTCTCCTGGAGTCTTTCAGTAATGTTTATTTAGTTTGGATATTTCCATAAGCACTCAGCAAAACATTTTTTAAGGGCTATACCAAATGCTTAAAAGAATTATCAAATAACTATTGTTTCCTCAATAGGACACATATTAACTCAGATAACAGGGAAGAAAATGCAGACATCCACAGTAGGTGACCAGGGGCTAAAGAGGTCTTAATATTTTTGTCTTAATCCATTTGAGGCAATGAGTTAAAAGCTTGTTAAGAGCACAGTATTATTAACACCTTTAGAGAAATATATAAAGTGATAACAAGGGAAATCTGAAGCAGCCTTCCAAGACAAGACATAGAGAAAGGATGTGCAAGATTCCTCATTGGTTCATCCGCACCACTGATTTACACACATCTTTCCAGACAGATGCTCCATGCAGCATTGAGAATGAGAACCTTTTTATTCGGAGGATAGTGCCTATTATTTTAATAAGAAGTAAGTTTCCAGACCCAGTTTATCTACACTAAGTTACTATTCTTTCCTTAGCCTCTTACAGGTAGTGGAACTGAACCTGTCACTTTGATCTGAGGTGTTAGATATTTAACTTCCTATCTAACTTTATTTCGGACATGTAGTCAGGAGAGAACAATCCCTGGAGAAGGACATCATGTTTGGAAGAGTGGCAGGTCAACGCAAAAGAGGAAAACCCTCCACCAGATGGATTGAGACAGTGTCTACAACAATGGGCTTAAACATAAATAAGATTGTTTGCCTGGCACAGAATCGGCAAGTGTTTCGATCTGCTGTACATAGGGTCGCTATGAGTCGGACTCGACTCGACGGCACCTAACAACAACAAATCTAACTTTATACAATTTGCAACTGAAAATCAGAATTTCCCTAACTGCCCACAATAGAAATTATGAGATGGTGAAAAAACAACCAGCAATAGGCCCTGCTAAGACCTAATGACAAAGCACTTCAGTTAGTATTCAACAGACCCAGGCTTTCATCATAGTTTTCCATTCAAAATATGTCTTTACTAAGCTGGTACAGTGATGCATGCCTGTAATTCCAGCAACTCAGGAGGCCCAGGCAGGATGATTGCCAGTTTGAGGCCAGAAGCAGCCTGCAGAACTTAGGAAGACCTGGTCTCAAAATAAAAAATAAAAAAGGGTGGGAGTGTGGCTCAGTGGTGGAACTCAGTGGTCCAATCCCCTAGTACTGCTAAATACATACATACATACATACATACATACATACATACATACATAAAATGTGCCCTTACTAAAGAAAGCTGTGCTCTGGCCTAAAATGATACAGACCCAAATTTCTAAGGAAAAAGTTACCTCCGTTGAAAACAGCATGTAACTTCTCACTCACTGTCTATCTCAATACTTCAAAGTCAACTATCAAAAGACTATATATTGTGTTAAAGATCCCCTATTCATAAGATTGTGAATTTTTTTTTTTTTACCCAATTTGAATGGTTAATGCATAAACACAATATTAAACTTTAAAAATCTCCCAGTTTGGGCACAAGACAACTTTGGTGGAGGACACACAGTTACATACATTTGTCCAAACTTATCTAGAAAATGCTTAAAACGGGTGTTCTACTGTATATAAATTATACTTCAATGATAATACTTTTCTCCTCAAATATTATTTCTACCGCTATTCTACTTCAGCTAATGTCTATCCACTCATTCATTCATGCATGCATTCAATAAAAATTCTGAAGCAATGTGCTAGGTCCTGGAGATAATAGCTGTAAATAAGAAACAGTTCATGTTCAAGGGGTTTACTATCTAGAAGAAAGGCAATAAACAAGTAATACAGAATGGACCCTGAGACATTCTACATGGAACAGGGGTAAGAAATTAGTGCTATAGGAATGAATGAGGGGTGCAGGGAACCTGGTTATATCATCACAAAATCCTGATGTGCTCCCATGTTCTTAAGCTCTAAACTTCTTCCTGACCACAACATTCAGTGCTTCCATTTATGTGAACACCAACATCATTAATAATTCACATCCTACAAATTTCCTTAGAATTTTAGTTTTGGCTTTTTTTTTTTTTTAACTCTCTGCTTATCTAATTAACCACCACTCTAATATACCCCTTTATTTCTCCCTGTCTTCCTTCAGACCCCAAGCCATGACCAAACTTACTAAAATAAATCACTTGTATTGGTCCTTAGTTATTCCTTTATTTAATTCATAATAGTTCTTATAATAGTCATAATAGCTATTAATTCATTTAAGGGCTGGGAGTACAGTTCAGTGACAGAGCATATGTTTGTGGGCACAAAGCCCTGGATTCAATCCCTGACACCAAAAAAAAAAAAAAAAAGAAAAGAAAAGAAAAGAAAAAAGAGATAAGGTATTTAAGTGCTTGTTGTATCAAGCACATATCAAGATACATCAGTAAACAAGTCAGACATGATCTTTGCCTTCATAGAACATTCTGGTGAGACAGGCATTTCAATAAGTAAAGGCAATATAATATAGATTATAACAAGTATAGTGAAGGAAGTAAACAGTGTGTTTTGACAGGTAATAAGAGGAGCCATATTGGTCATGTAGCTCAATGGCAGAGTGTTTGCCTAGCATTCATGAGGCCCTGGGTTCAACTCCCTAGGATTGGGGTCAGGGGGAAGAGCCACCCTACCTTTTAGACAAGGTATGTATCAAGAGAAAGCAGAGGGGAAAAAAACCCTCTTAAGAAAAGAAAATAGTACCGCCGGGTGCAGTGGCGCAGCCCTATAATCCCAGCGGCTCGGGAGGCGGAGGCAGGAGAATCGCAAGTTCCAGACCAGAGGCAGTCTGTGTAATTTAGCGAGACCCTGTCTCAAAAAAAAAAAAAGTAAAAAATGTCTGCATTTTCTGCCCTGTTATCTGAGTTAATATGTGTCCTATTGAGGAAACAATAGTTATTTGATAATTCTTTTAAGCATTTGGTATAGCCCTTAAAAAATGTTTTGCTGAGTGCTTATGGGCTGGGGGGCGCAGCTCAGTGGTCCAGCACTTGTAAAGCATGCAGGCATGAGGCCCTGGGTTCAACCACCAGTACCAAAAAAAAAAAAAAAAAAGAAAGAAAAGAAAAGAAAGTAGTAAGGGCACTGGCCTTGAAGCAAAATAGGACCTAGGCTTGTTTTACAAAGAGGACAGTATAGTTAAAGGGGAGTGAGGAGAGAATAAAGGAAATAAGGTAGGGATGTAGGGGGGCCAGACCAGGCAAAGCATTAAGGGGCTTGTAATGAAGTTAGACTTTATTCTAAGTGGGAAGCCACCAAAGGATATAGCCAAGAGACTGACATGATCTGAATCAGTCTTCAAAGGTTACACTGGTTGCTCTTTGAAGAATGGACTGGAAGATGACAAAAATCAAAGCTAAGAGATCAGTTTAGAGGCTTCTGTACTTGTCTAGACAACAGATGATGGCTTGGATTAGAGAAGGAGACAGAGAGATGTTTGTGTTCAAGAGCTATTGTGGATGAGTTGTCTACTGAGACAAAGATACAGAACTCTTGACCTGCTGTCCTCCCTTCTCCTCCTAAAGTCTTGTTGCTCCTCTCAGTCCACTATGTAATTGCTACCATAAACACTGGGAATCCAAATGTCATTTGTTTCTTCCCTTTTCCCTCACATCTAATCCATCAGCAAGTCTTCTTTGCTTCTACCATATTTCCAAAACCTCTCTCAAATTCACCTATTTCTGTTCATCTCCAGTGATAATCTCTCAAATGCAAGCTGTGTCTTGGGTTACCATAACTTCCTAACTACTCCCCGTTTGAAACACCTATCAGACATCCAAGTGGATGGCCGTTTAATTTATGATTCTAGAGCTCAGAAGAGATGACCTAGAGATACAAAGTTGGGAAGTGAACACATACACATGGTATTTAAAGCCACAGAACTGGATGAAATTACCTAGGCAGAGTGTCTAGAAAGAAAAAAAAAAAAAAAAGAATTTAGGACAGTGCCAAGAAGTATCTCCTGAGACAGACTTATGTAAGAAAATCTAGTCAAAGAAGGCAGAAAGTCTGGCAGACCACCTTATTACCCTCTGGATTCCCAATTTTTCTCAGTCTTCATAAAGGACCCAACAAACTACTCTCTCTTCAAAACTACATTTAATGACATTACACTACTCTTACCTCCTTCTTGTTGTTGTTAGGTGCCGTGGAGTCAGAGCCGACTTATAGACACCTGAAGTACAGCAGGACAAAACACTACCCAACATTGCAGTGCACATGATCTTTTCATGTTTGAGCCCAGTTACTATGCAGTTACTATGTTCCTTCTCATTTTGAATTGTGCCACATCAGCAAAAGGAGATCCCAGGCATCTCTTCTCTAGTCATTTCCTGAGTGGGTTCCTGCCTAGGGGGCTTATTTTCCAGCACTATATCCGACAGTGCTTCTCTGCTATTCACAGGGTTTTCAATGGCTAATTGTTTTGGTGGGCTGGGATTTAGCTCAGTTGGTAGAGCGCTGCGCTGCAGTCTCTGAGGTCCCAAGTTCAATTCCCAGCACCACAAAAAAATGGGAGAAGGACCTGGCAATCCACTCCCAAAGCAATCCTGAAACAATCAGCCATTGAAAACCCTATGAGGGTCGCTATGAGCCGGATACCGACTTGACGGCACCTAACAACAACAATTGTTTGGGCTGCTGGATCCTTCTTCCTAGTCTGTCTTTGGAAGCTCAGATAAAAACCTTTCCATCCTGGGTGGCCCTGCTGGTATATCAAATACCCCTATATCAGCTTGTCATGCTATGGGGGCTTGGGTGTTGCTGTAATGCCGAAAGCTACACCATTCTTACTTCCTAGGCTGTTCCAGTTCCACTTCCTTTCATACACACATATACACCCTCAAAGATCTTTATCTATTCCTACAGCTTCAACTATCAATTCTATACTGATAACTTGCAAATGTCTAGCGGTTACTCAAAGTGGGGACCTCAGACCAGGATTTCAGAATCAGCAGGACATGCTTACTAAAATGCAGATTCTTAGACCTCACCCCACACCTACAGAATCAATTACCCTGGTGACCCTTACGCAACGGTTTTTATAAATGTCCAACAATTCATATTTATTTTTTCACCCTAATTGCATAGCAGGTGATGTTAGGAATATTGCTGATAGCAATATAACAAAACAATTACCCGGGATCTAACAAGGAAGTTTGATTTAAGGAAATCAGAAACCATCAAAAAGTATACGAGACTCTACTAATGGAAGTAGTAAGATTTCTTCAACCTCTGTAACTGTCCCATATTTGTTATTCTGTTTTTCCCCTGCTCTCAATGATGATTTAAAATACAAATCATTCAAAGGACAAAACAAAAAACTAAAGCTGAGCTTGTTTTGCTTAATAGCAAAGAGGTAGTAAGGGGAAACCAATATATCCACTGGCAGAATAAAACTGAAAATAGTAGCTTTAAAAAGGAAGTACAAGGATTTCTGGGGTCAAATATATAAGAGAGATTCAAGCCCCCTTCCCCCCAAAGAAACAAAATCAAACATTGTGGTTATGAAGCTTAATAGTCACAGGTTTTTATCCACTTATATCACCCAGCTTGAATTAAAATTCTTTGAGCACTTACATTATTTGTGTCACTAGACTGTGAGTTCCCTGAGGCTACTTACTACTTTGCAAAGCTCAGAGCCTTGCCCAAAGAAGTATGGTGGTATTATTATTATTATTATTATTATTATTATTATTATTTTATAATATAAAGGTTTTGCCACATAAATTCTAGCTCAATTTCCAAACCATTTTCTCCAATTCCAAACTAGTGGAGTCCAGATTGGTGAGATTATACTGTATTACCTGGAAAGAATATATCAAAGCTGTAAATAAATATTAGTCATCTTTGACAACATGAAACTACTGTTCTTCTGATCACAACATAGTTTCTCCACTCCTTCCAATGGGCAAAAAGCAAAAGCCTCTATCTATCTATCTATTTAGTGTTTCTGTTTGTTTGTTTGTTTGTTTGCGGTACTGG
Organism: Pedetes capensis; assembly: GCA_007922755.1. NCBI lineage: Eukaryota > Metazoa > Chordata > Mammalia > Rodentia > Pedetidae > Pedetes > Pedetes capensis. Next base: position 8,095 of record VMDO01036438.1, read on the forward strand.
GGGTTGAACCCAGGGCCTCACGCCTGCATGCTCTGCCAGTGCTGGACCACTGAGCTGCACCCCCAGCACAACTTTTTTATTCTTTGAGACAGGGTCTCACTAAATTACGCAGACTGCCTCTGGTCTGGAACTTGCGATCCTCCCGCCCTCACCTCCCGAGCCGCTGGGTTACAGGCGCATGCACCACCACGCCCAGCTATCTATTTAGTTTTGAGACAGAGTCTTGCTATGTTGCCCAGCCTGGCCTGAAACTCCTGGGCTTAAGCAATCCTCCTGCCGCCTCCTGAGTTGTCAGGCTTACCAGTAAAAAGAGAAGTCTCAGGGCTGGGGACACAGATGAGCACACACAGAGCATTTGAAAAAGGCATTTGATCCGGAAAAAGGTTTGACCCGGAGAACAGTAAAAATGTTTCAGCTACTTCTAAATTCTTCCCATATTCTCATCCCTTATCTCATACAGATTTTTCATTCTTCACTACCAGTAGTGAAGTGAGTTTGAACTGCTATTCAGGATAAAGGAGGATTACAAGTACTGACCTAGTGCAAGCCCTTATTTCAACTCCGTCCCTATATGGTTTCTGACAGCCAGTCTCTCCAGTCCCTGTAGTTGATATATTTCTGTAGTTCACTCTGTTGTCTCATAAAACAATGCTCACGTGTCTGCAAGGCTAAAATACTTCAAGAATGCTTTTATTAAAGCTATAAACCAAAGAAGCCTTATTAAGAAAGTGTATATCCCACGCTTTTCTATAAGCAGCTATAAAGACAAACTGACCAAATATCATGCTGGGATCAGTATCTGAATATTACTGTCTATCTCCCCACTAGATGCCTGGTGGGGAGGGATCCAGAACATTCCTTAACACTGCCCCCAGCACATACTCCTCAGATTATTTCTTATAGCCAGACTACTGGCTCAAATGTGCTACTAAGGCCTTCCCATTCTTTCAAAATACAAGGGAGAAGTATAGATTCCAGTGTGAATGGTACTGCTCTAACTCCAAATGTCTAGGAGTCCCTTCTTCACATTTGAAAGCAGAGACGGTTCCTCCATTCAAAGTTAGGCCTGGGCTTCTCAACATGCTATAATGAAGGACTACAATCGCTACACCTCATGTCTGGACATGACTTGACAGTAGCAACATTCCTACTACTACCAAGTCCCACTAAGTTGGCTATGCAATGCCACACCAGGTGCTGCCTGCTCGATTCCTATCACCGGGAGCGGTCAGTCCTATCACCCAGAGCGGTCAGCACTGCGTCTTTCGGAAAATGGCTCTGTCTCTAACCTCGCCTGAGCGCCCACGGCAAGCCACCAGTTCTCAATTCAGTACAGGGACATGCATGTCTGAGCCCGACAAGACTAATAAGTGACAGTCATTATATCCTGTAGACTTGACTGGCAGGAATGTGGGTGACGACTAACTTTCTATTCGGTGGCCTCCTTCCAGATCAATTCATAGGACTCCCCCTCCCCAGAGCCGGCATAAGTAATGAAGCCCCCCCATCCTCCTCAGCGCGGTTAGGGAGGCACTGGGGGAGGACAAAAGGAACTTGCCTACAAGGACTTACTGATGCCAGTCGGTGAGGGGTCTGGGGCAACTCGGAGCTGATTTCCATCCTCTCCGAACCCTCTGCCTCTTCGTCCGCCATCTTAAGGGGAACTAATGCCCGCAGTTCACGACCCCCGGCCGGAGACGAGCGGAAACCTGTGGCCGGTCCGAGAGACAAGGGACGACACTTTTACGACGGCCCCTGAAGTCAGGTTTGTCGCAGAATGTAGGAGCAGCTTCCGGTCCGTTTCCCGGAAGCAGGCGTCACGACCTGCTGCGGCCGGAGTTTTTTATCTTCCCACTTGAGTCGTAGTGCCCAGTTGCTGAGTGTGTGTGTGTCGTTTGGGTGCTAGGATCTGTTACATCTATTAGGAAAAAAAAAAACAAAAAACAAATTCAGCGTCCATTTTGAAAGAAGGAAGCTGTTAAAGGCTGGAAACATCTTGGCTGGCTGGGATTAGCCTGGCGGTGCTGTCTCCCGACGTACCTGCTTTGGTTCTCCAGAGCCTGCAAAATGGAAGAGAAAGTACAGCTCTTTCATCTTTGGGAGGGTTGCTTTGGGCACTTGCACAAGCTTACCAAAAAGCTCGAGCCCCAACCTTACGAGGGGGGGTGTGGGGTTGAAATAAAATTTAAAAAAACCTAGTCATTCGCCAGTGTGTTGATGTTACTAGGTCAGACTCAGAGCGACCCTATGTACAACAGAAGGAAACACTCCCCTACCTGTGGCCGGCACACCATTTTATGTTTAAGCCCATTGTTGCAGTCGCTGTGTCAATGCATCTAGTTAAGGGTCTTCCTGATTGATGGCATACCATGAAGCTTTTGAATAGAACACGGTAGATTTGTGTGAAAAGGTCAAAATTAAGAGGGAAAAAGGTTGCCACACACTATACATTTACACATATCTGCACTTAAGTGTGAAGAAGTAAGTCTGAAAGGGGAGAAAGGAAAAAACAGCTAGCTCTGAAGGCCAGGACCGGGATTGAAGGAGAAAGGTAGTCAAGAGCTACTTTAGCTTCATCTGTGTTCCTTTAAATTGTTTACCAATCAAATGGTTTAAACACGAGGATCTGGTAAGGTCAGATTTTCTTCACATACTTCAACCAAAACAAATCACTATAGACTGAATGCAAAATGAAATAAGATAACCTGTCTTCTATTAAGCTAGACATTAATAAAGAAATTTGCGAGAATGTAAAACATTGCTACTTTTTTATAATGTTTTTTGTTTTGGAAGTCAGTTTTCATTTAAAATGCTATTTACATTAATATGTTGGTTATTATTTTAAAAGATAAATATTTTAAATTTTTGTTTTTCTAATATTGTAAATATTGATTGATACAACCCAAAAGTACAGAAGATCTTTACGATCCTCAGGAATTTTTTTTTTTTTTTTCAGTTCTGGGGGTTTAACCCAAGGCCTTGTGTTTGCATACTTTGCAGGTGCTATACCACTGCACTGCACCTTCAGCCCATTTTTTTACTTTTTGAGATAGGGTCTCACTAAATTGCACAGACTGCCTCTGGTCCCGAACTTTCGATCCTCCTGCCTCTGCCTCCTGAGTTGCTGGGATTACAGGCATGTGCCACCACGCCCAGCTGAGATCCTCAGTAATTTTTAAGAATTATAATGTGATCCACCCAGTGGCTCTGGAGGCGGAGGCAGGAGGATCGCAAGTTCGAGACCAGAGACAGTCTGCATAACTTAGAGAGACCCTGTCTCAAAAGGTAAAAAAACAGGCTGGGGGTGCAGCTCAGTGGTTCAGCACTTGTAGAGCATGCAAGCGTGAGGCCCTGGGTTCAACCCCCAGTACCAAAAAAAAAAAAAAAAGAATATAATGTGATCCTGAGGCCATGAAGTTTGAGCACCACTATTGTAAAAACATCAACTTACTTAAAACAATGCTTTTTGATGACAAAAATGCACATGGTTTTCTATTAAATCTGTTTAATGAAGAAATGAGGAATGCTAATCACCAAAATATTACTCTTGATTATTTTTGGTTTGCAGAACTGTGGAAATTATTGCTTTCTACTTTCAACCTTTTTTGAAGTACTGCAGGTTGAATCAAGGGCATAGGTGCTCTACCATTCAACTGTACCCCCAGCTCCTTTTTTATTTTGAGACAGGGCTTTGCAAAGTTGAACAGGCTGCCTCTGGCCTGGAACTCTGAATCTTCTGCTTCAGCCTCTCAAATTGCTTGGATTACAAGTGAGTGCCCTAGCATCCAGTTTCAACTTTCACCTTTTACTGTACTATCTAGTTTTTCTTATAATAAGTATGTATTATAGCTGGGCGTGGTGGCGCACGTCTGTAATCCCAGCGGCTTGGGAGGCGGAGCCAGGAGGATTGCAAGTTCGAGACCAGAGGAAGTCTATGTAATTTAGCGAGACCCTGTCTCAGGAAGTAAGGAAAAAAAACAAAAGGGCTGGGGGTGCAGCTCAGTGGTCCAGCACTTGCAAAGCATGCAAGTGCAAGGCCCTGGGTTCAACCCTGAGTACCAAAATTAAAAAAAAGTATTATTTGCATAAAGTTATTTTTTAAGACCTACCCATTTTCAAGGGATGCTCAATCTATCCAACTCAAAAACCATCTCCTTGATAATGTCTTTCCTGCTCTCCTACCCTGAAGTGATGGGATCTTTTCCTCCTCTTGGAGGAATTATTAGCTATGTACCTAGCCTCTGGAATTAAACTTTCCAGGTTTGAATATCTTTTTTCCACTTGCTGGTTGTATGAACTTAGGAGAATTAGCCCCTCTGAGACTTGGTTTCCTCATCTATAAAATAGGTATAATAAGACTATTTTCTGATAGAATGGTTGGGAAGCTTAATAGCACACTCCACCTAAAACCCTCAATACCTAGCCTGATGTAGTACAGTGCCTGCTTGCCAGTGTTCAGTAACAGATAGTTGGGGGTGGGAGTTGGCTTTCTGCATCCATAGGCACTTTCAGTTGGAGGGAGGTGGGAGCACAGGGTCTTTGTCTTGTGGAAGTCTTGTTGGGAGACAGTGTCCCCAACTACATGGCTATAATGCATTCCTGCTTGGTATATTTAGGTAGCAATGTCCTTTCAGACTATTACTAAAAGATAGTTGTGCCTTCTGCTTCTTGGCTCTCTGCTTGTGTTCTCTTCCTTGTGTTCTTGCTTGCTTTCCAAGCCTATCCCAGCCTCTTATAGAATCTATAAGTTGTTCATGTCCCTTCAGTAGACACCCTTTTTGATTAAGATAGCTAAAGTTGATTTTATCACAGGTTGAGTATCCTTTATCCAAAATGATTGGACCAAAAGTGTTTTGGATTTTGGGTTTTATAAGATTTCATTTATTTTCATTTACACATTGAGGTATTGTAGGACACCAAATTAGGATCTTCGAGGAGAGAGGCCCCAGAGAGACACCGAATCACGGATCGGTGCAATAAACATGAGGCTTTATTTCCGGCCCCAGGGTCAACCCTCCATAGAGTCTCCCTTGCAAGGGAAGGAAGGCATCCCTGAAGGAGAGGGGATTGGGGTTTTTATACAGTTTAAGGGGTGGCAGGAAGGCACAAGGAAACTAAATTTCAACCTTCCTTCCTCTTCAGAGAGGCCCCCCCCAGGGCAGGAAATTGAAACTTGAGCAGACTTAATTATACAGGAACTTTAAACAAGTGTTGTAACACTTCAAGTAAACATTTTCAATTGTTAGTGAGCTCCAAGCATTCAAAGGGAGGGGGAGGAGGAGGTGGTAGCGTTCTTCAGTATGTGGAGGATAAAATCTAAGTCTAAACACAGAATTAATTTATGTGTGATATACACTTTATACACATAGCCTGAATAATTTTGTACATGAAACAAAGTTCATGGGGTGGAGCACCAGCATGATACCACAATATGCTCCAACGGATTTTGGAGCATTTCTTATTTTGCATTTTCACATTAGGAATGCTCAACCTGAATCTTTATTATTATTATTATTACTGTAGCACTTGGGGGGTTAAACTCAAGGCCTCACACATACTTTGGGAATGCTCGATCACTGAGCTGCACCCCAGCCCATTTTTTGTTTCTTTTTATCTGGAGACAGAGTCTCACTAAATTATGCAAGCTGCTACTGATCTCGAACTCGCAGCCCTCCTGCCTCTGCCTCCTGAGTCACTGGGATTACGAGCCTGGCTCAACCTGAATTTTAGGTTACAGTTTTTCATGACCTATGTCCCAATTTGTTAGCTCCCAGATGACAGGAATGGGAAGAGATCGTAGCAATCCACTCTAGAGAAAATCCCAAAACAATCAGCCATTGAAAACCCTGGAAGGATCGCTATGAGTCGCACATGATCACCAGCACCTAACAACAACAGAGGACAGGAATTAAACCTATACACATAAAAGCTGGTATGCTAAGGACTTTAGATACATTTTTAAGTGTAATTCTCAAAACAATCCTGTGATGTATCTCCTGTTATCACCATTGTACAGACAAGGAGTTTATGGCCTAAAGAGATCTGTGCCGTCACTAAGTGACAAAACCTAGATTCAAAATCTAAGTCTGTCTGCCTTCAAAATTCATGCCTTTAACCCTTCATTCTCCTGCCTCCTATAAAAACTTTTTGAAAATCAGTCTTGCCACTTTGTGTACTGAATGTCTGTTGTTAAAGAAACAAATATATTCATCAGGTATCTGACACACATTTCATTTTAACAGCCTAGAGCATATATATTAGATATTGTGTAGGGCATAAAATAAAGAGATAAAAACTTCTGAGTAACTTTTCTCTTCTGATCTAGACCAAGGTGTGGCTTGGTCTAGTTTAGAGCAGTATTTTGAATTTCTTTGATTCTTATTCAGAGAAAACTTCTTTTTTAAAATTCCCTTCAGATTAGTTTTTGTGAGTAAAGCTACAAAGTAATTTTGCAGGTGTCATTTTACTGTCTGAAGCATCAACAACTAATATACCTTAATTAGCCACAGCTGCCCTCCTCCTCTTCCTGTTCCTCCTTTTCCTTTCCCTCCCCCACCCCTCCCCCTTTTCTCCCAACTCCTCTCCTCTATTCTCCTCTCCTTTCTTTCTGAGGTAAGGGTCTCACTGTGTTGCCCAGGCTGACCCTCAATCCCCTGGGCTTAAGTAATCCTCCTGCCTTAGCCTCCTAAGTAGCTGGGACTACACACCAGGTTTTAAATAGCTTTTTTTAAACTGGCTTTTTGAGACAGAGTCTCCCTGTATAGCCCAGGTTAGGCAAGTGCTCCACCACTGAGCTCCACCACAGCCCCCTTTTTTAAATTTTTTATTTTGAGATAGGGCCTTGTTAAATTGTGCAGGTTGCATCTGGCCTTGAATCTATAATCCTACTGCCTCAGCCTCCCATGTCACTGAGATTACAGGAATGGGTCACAGCACCAGGTTTAATTAGCTTTTTTGATGCACTGGTATATCAGTCAGTTGGAACAGCCAGGCTTAGAATCCTCATTTTTTGATTGTGCTGGGGGTTTTCTTTTTCTTTTTCTTTTTCTTTTTTTTTTTT
>VMDO01036439.1:0-15150 GCA_007922755.1 Pedetes capensis
AATAAAATTTGACACCATGCTAGGTTTCCTCAGTCTTGATTTTTTTTGATGGGTTGGGAAATTTTAGGAAAATAAATGTGTTACTTATACATATATGCAGATTTATCTCACATATCAATTATCTATACATACTTATTGAAATAATGGTACATGAAAACTTTCTGAAGAATGAGTTTTGTTTTTATTATACATATTTTATCCTTGAAAACAAGTTAAATAAAAGTACTTTGCATAGTGATATTATATTATTACAGTTTAGGCAAAATACTCCATAGTTCAAACGATATGAAAATTTCTTGTGTGAAAATATGCAGAGAAAATCTTGAACTGTCTGCTGTATTTTGGAAAAAAATTTAAAAATGTTATATATCTATTTGTGTATAAGTCTATATACACTAGGAGTGGTAATTTTGGCCTGTTGTGGTGGCCCACAACTATCATCCCAGCACTTGGAAGGTGGAGGCAAGAGGATCATAAGATGGAGGTAGATCTGTGCTACTTAGTGAGATTCTGTAAAAAAAAAAAAAAAAAAGAGGCTGGGTGTGTAGTTCAGTGATAGACTGCTTTCTTACAATGTACAAAACCCTGGGATTCATTCTTAGCATGTCAAGACAAAGCAAAAAACTCTGTAACCACAATAATGATATATATGTCTATAACTATTCAATCTGTGATGTGTATGAGCTTCTTCAATGTGCTTTTGAATGAATTTCTAGTTCAGATTCCAATATTTCTATGCATGTACCAGTCTTCCATATCAGTGGATTACAGTCATCAAAGTTTTCAGGGAAAAAAGTAGCAACACCACCAGAAATTCTTTACTACAAAGCATCTCTGATTTTGGATTTAATCTCCTGACATTGCTTCTTTCCAAATGATGATGAGTTCACACAACCTCTTGATCATCTACAACCCATTTCCAACTATCAAGTTGCTTCCTCTTTTTCTTCAGTAAGTGAATATACATTTGCTGAATTAAATTTTATATACAAGTTACAGGTTGTGGTGAAAAAATATGATGAATACGTAAAAAGAGTTACTAGTGATGAAAAAGAAACTCCAGATGGCTTCAGAAAGTGGCAAGAATGATGTGCTTGAAGCTAGGGGGAGTATTTTGAGGGTCGTTAATGACAGCGTGTCTTTTACTATAATAAATTTTAAAAGTACTCATCACATTTTGTATTCATATTTCATATATTATTTTAAATTTTATATATAATCAATGAGATCTCATTATTTAATTGGCATATTTTGCTATTTGAAAACATTTAAATTTTGCATTGGGAGAGAAAGTATGACTATTTGTCCTAAGTTAATGGCTTTTAACTTAGAGGTAGAGTTTATAAGACTAAGTCTTAAAAGAAAAATAAAAGTCAAATATTTATTACTGCTTTCCTGTTATAGAAATAGAATAAAAAATTTAAATGCATGTATTTGTAGGGGAACTACAGAGAAAACATAAACACACATAGCCTAATGGGTAAAGAAATTTATTATAAGGGATTTGTTAATAGAATTATGAAGGCTGGCAAGCCTTAAAATCTGCATGATGAGTTAGTAAGTGGGAGACTCAGGAGCTCTTATGATTAGTTCTAGTCTGAGTCTAAGTGCCTGTGAAAAGAAGGCCTTTGGTACAATTTGAATTTAAACATCAGTAGAATTGAGAGTATGGAAATGCCTATGCTTCACTTCAATTGTGAATGCAGGAAAACAGTGAATGTCCCAATCTCAAAGCTGTCAGAAAGGAAGAATCCTACTTTACCTAACACAGGGGAGAATAAGTCTCGTTTTGATTCAGGCTTTCAACTAATTTTATGAGACCCACAGATGTCATGAAGGTCTATCTTCTCTATCCAGTCTTCAGATTTAAATGTTAATTTCTTCCATGAAGTCTCTCATAGGTCCCCAGAATATTGTTTCAGCAAATATTTGGTCAGCCCATGGACCAGTGAGCTTCACACATAAAATTAACCATCACATATTCACTGCTTTTCAACTTGGCACCTATATGCAGCTCCCTGGGCCACACTTAATCTCTAAATAAAGACAATAATAAGGTTTAAATTCCACCTAATATGATACAACTATTTTCTATACAACTAAGAACATACTGCCTCTTCTGCAGAAGAGAAGTTAATGTCCTTAAGTGATTCTTCCCATATATCTTACAACAAATATTATGTCATAAAATTGGCAGTACTTGAAGCAGATAAATTTCAATACATATTAAGAGGATATAAGAGAGAAGAAAGCAGATATATTTGCTCTGTATACACAAATACAAATATAGTCACAGAAAAGGAAGAAGGAAATACTCATGACACAGTCTTCACTTCTGTACCTAGATACATGTACTTGTTTGGTATTTCTAACCTGCTTCTTCCACTATTCAATCTATATTCATGTTCCCTTCAAAAGACACGCCAGCTGCTTGTGATTCTTTACCTAATGGAGTGATCCAAAACATGAATGCAAAATAGTGTAGGTCAACACAACACTGTATTGTGTTGTTATAGTTTTCCACTGACTCTAATCAGAAGGCATGACAACACTAGGAGAGAACCTAAGGGATCCCTTTTATTCCACACATAGTATCCTTTATTTCCTTGTGGAGTAGTAGTCAAATTTCCCATTGGTAGTCAGGATCACTCATTCCAGCCAGCACAATAAGTCTTTCTTTCCCCTATTGATTTAAAGAGATAAGGAGCCCAAAGTGGTTGTGAGGCACTCTTAACTTCTAGTCCAATTAAATCTTTCATCTCCTGGTGGTACTCTTTCCTCTGGAAACAAGAGTGATAGGTCAAGAAATTTTATGGAGATTGAAATAAGAAGTGACATTTTTGTTAGGAGTTTATCAGGAGGAATAGTGAGGGGTAGCACAGCCATTATCATCCCTTCACTGTTGGAATCATAAATCCCGGTAATGGGAGAAGCAGCATGATGTGCTGGATGATTCAGGGCAAATGGAGCCATCAAAGGAATGTACCCCAGCCTTGCAAGGTATTTACATCTAACTTGCACTGTAATTTAGTCTTCAAAAGGTACATCCACTATTCATTAAAGCCAGAAACTTCTGGATGTTAGTGAACATTTTAAGATCAGATAATTCCATGAATGTGAGACGATTGCTACATTTCTTTTGTTGTGAAAAGAGTTTTTTAGTTAGAACTAATCATGCGTAGAATATAATGATAGTGTTCAAGGTGTCCTGGATGTCCCTAAATACATTTTTTTTGTAGAACTTGTCTTAACAAAGAAGGGAAAACTGTGTACAAACTAAGCATTTATTCCAGCATAGATTAAACACTATTTCTTCCATGATGAAAGCACTCCAATGAAGTCAACCTGCCAGTAGGTAACTGACCATCCATATCAGGAAATGGTACCATAAAGGAGAATCAATGTTTCTCTTGGCTGCTGGCACATTGGGCACTCAGCAGCAGTCATAACCAGGTCATCCTTTGTGAACGGAAGTCCATTTTGCTGAAACTGTCTATTATCTTCATCCCTACCACCATAACCACTTTGTCCATGAGGTTGATGTGTGATGACTTATTAGGCAGGTGAAAATAGTTGACTTGTGTTCACAAATGAGTCTTCCTGTACACTAATTTACTATAATCCTCCTCTACTGAGATCACTCTTTGGAGGGTGTTCACTGAGAATACAAATATCTTCACTAATTTTGCCCCTTCAGAGACAAATACCTAAAATGTTCTTTCTCAATTTTTTTCAGCATTTTCCCCAGTGTGTTCTTACCAATCTCTGACCATAAAACTGAAGTACTAGCTACAGACTATGAAGTGGTATATAATTACATATCTGGCCACTTTTCCTTTCAAACACAGTGAACAGTTAGGGACATAGCTTGATGTTCTACCCACTGGGAGGATTTCCCTTCATACTGTTCATTAACAATGCCCCAGAAAGGCGTTGTAGTACTGCAGGCTGTCTATTTCAGAGAGGTGCTTGAATATTATGCAGAGCAATCTGTAAACTATGTTCTAGTCTTCTCTTGTGTCAACTGATTATAGGGTACTCCCCATGATGTCTTAGGTTCAGGACTGGAGAGAGAAAGTCACATGAGGGGCTAAGATTATAGGTATTTGGACCAGTTTTTCACTTAATTTACTTGTGGCTTCAGTGCCTGCCCAGAACCTATTACCCATATACTGTTTGCATTTGGTAATGGAATGCTCTGCATGCACAATTTTATGGCAAACACAGTCATATTAGTGAGTTTAAATTTCATGGCATCTAGTGGTGAGTGGTTAAGTGTTCAATTTCAATGAAGGCTCAGTAACAGTAAAAGAACTGCTCCTTAAAAGGAGAATCATTTCCAGCAGAGGCTTTGTTAATGCCCTATCTACAATTCATCTACAGGGGCTTGCCCCTTCAAATATCATTGAATGTCTCAGATCATATGACCTAAGTGGCACAGTATCTCTTGTACAACCTGGACCTGTTGCAGTGACTTGCTATCTAGAATCAATTCATGGCTTGCTGGATCTTGAATAATTTGGTAAATATGATGGAAATACACACTCAAATAAAGAATATTTTACCTCTAAATCTAAAGAAGCTCCCTAGGGATTGTGTACATTTCTTGGTTGTAGAAAGGTCCTACATCAAACAACTTATCTTTCACTCTATAGGAATAACTCCACACGCCCCACATTGTTACCAGGGAAACTGGAGAAACCTTCAGTCACTGGAGAAATTTGGAGATAATCTGGAAAAATGTACATTCTTTGAGTGATGAGACCTAAAATTAGGGAACACTCCCAGATAAAGAAAAAGACAGGCTTGGAGTGGAGTCAAGTAAGATTTTAATATAAATTAGAATATATACCTCAAAGACAGAAAGATTCTAAGATGGGCACCCAGATACCTTTTTCCCTCTAATTTTTATGGAAAGCAGCAAAAGGAACATTAGCTTTTGGACATGAAACTCATGTTTGGCTCCTCTTGAGTAGCTAAGTAGGAAATAATTAATCTTACTTAATTTAGTTTAACTTTGTACTGGCCTAAGAACAATTTTTTTGTGGAGTCTGACCAAGAATGTGCCCAAGATAGGAAGGAATAAAAAATAACTGCTTTCATTGTCATCAGTTTACAATTTTAGTTTTGGGTCAGGAAGGAGCAGCATTTATTGCTTCTAAATTTACCTTTTAGTATTAGGTCAGGTAAAATTTCCCTATCAGTTAGTTATAAATGACCCGTGGGTTCTGTTCTTATAGCCTACTAAAAGATCAATACTGGTTTGTTTTTAACTTAGCAGTGTAAAGCCAATGCTTAAAACTAAATTATAAGCAGTTTAGGGGATTTTCCATGACAGCTCCTAATATCAGCCTTCTTACCCCATTTCCCCAACTCCTCCCCTACACCAACAATACCACAAACACTTATAATTTTACTAGACTGAGGTGGATCATGAATTCAAGGCCAGCCTGGGCTAGATAGTGAGATCTTGTTTCTCAAAAAATTACAGAGATAGAAGCCCTACAAATTTTTAAATTTTTTTCAGAAATTTTTTCATACCCATTGACATACAAATGTCTTACTGCTAAGTGTAAAGTAGTGGCCAGTTCTGCTCACTAGATCAAATGGCAGAATGGCATCAATGTAATAGACAGGTATTATATTTTGTGGGAGGGAAAGGCAGAAATTGCCTGACTAACGTGCTGACTGTCAACCATCTTCTGGTCCATGTTTTAGACAATCAAACAAGATGTCAGAGCCCTTTAGCACCCTAAACTGCTACATTAAATTCAGAATCTCTGCCTAGTAAACCTGTCTCAATATATTTGGTCTGATTTGGTTTTATGCTGTTTCCAGCATTACCTACAATGTTAATATCCATTTGCACACGTCTTCTAGATTTATTTCTTTATAAATTAGAATTTTCAAGTAATACCAATTATTCTCAAATCTAGTCTGAATCCTTTCAACAATTTTAGAGTGCTACAAAATCAGATACAGATTATAATCAGATGCAGATTGGATTTGGGCTGGTTATTGAATCTGCAATATGGTTCTGATCTGCATCTGATTTTTTTAGCCATCTAAAACTGTGGAAAGTGTACAGATTAGATTTGAGAATAGATGTTATTTTCAGAGTATAACACATTTTTTTCATGGATCACCCAGTGTGCCTCATCTTTAGAAGCTTTATAGGACTTGAATGGAGTTTTATGTATAGAAGCAGAGAGCACTGTTAGGAATGAGATCTAAAGGGAATCAGCATTGTTTTGCAAGGTGAATGCTCCAGGGAGGCCTACTACATTTTCTTCAAGCAGCATAAAATAACCCTCTCCAGATATGGGTAAAGGAATCCATTCCTCTGTGGAAGCAGATATTGTTTCCATCTTTCCACTGGCAAATAAGATTCTTCAGACTTTAGAGGCTCAAAGTTCCCAACTTCATCAGTCATCCCACATTTTTCTTTCCAGCTTTCAGGACTCTACTGCTTCCTGGTCAATATTACCACTTTATTGCAAGACACCCTTTGAGGCCAGTAGTTCAAAATGCATTGAAATTCAGCTTGTCAGTGAATGAGATCCTAGATTTGATTTTAAGTAATCTCATCCTCATGGCTGCAAGAAATGAGGGTTTCCTACAGAGCACACATAGAAGCTTTCAGGTCATTTATATAGTGGTTGAGATTGAAATTTAAGTCTCTGAGCTCATTCATTTCCCTCCACTTTGTCTAGTAGCATTATGAACAACCAATAATTATGCTCATTAGTTTGAAAAAAGCACCGAGTATTCAGTCACATAAGTCTTTGTTAGTTATAAGTAGTTTATTAGGAAGATCTAACATTGATATTTTATGTCTTAATTGCTATACCAGTATATGTACTATCAATTTTTTATTACTGGAAATATATTCATTAGCATCTTTAAGGCTAATCATATGATAGACCCATTAGAAGAAACCCCAGAAACATTATAGAAAACTCATCCTTAAAAATATATTTCTCTGGTACCAAAATTTGTATTATTAAATCTTCCATTGGATTAGAACAAGAAGACACATCTATCTATTGTAAAGGATTGGTTCCCGTATTTACAGAAGTTACAATGTCTCCATGTCTGCAGGGTAAGTCAGAGAGATGGAGACCTAGGAGAAGCCTTTATTTCAGATGGAGACAGAAGGCAGAAATAAAGCTGATGTTAAAAACTAAATGCTGTCAAACAGGAAGAATTTTACCTTACTTACACAGAAAACAGCCCTTTTTTTTTCTATTCAGACCTTCAATTGGTAATATGAGAGTCACCCATATTAAGGAGGACAATCTGTTTTACCCCTTTTAATATGTGTTAGTCTCAAAAATCAAACAAACAAATAACAACAACAAAAAAAGCAAACAAAAAACCACCAAAACTGAAAGAAACACACAAGATAGTATTTGCACATATTTCTGGACATTACATGACCCAGTCAAGTGGATACATAAAATCAAATACCATTTTACATGACAACATTATTAAAATATAGCACATCTTCTAGGGCTGAGATTTAGCTCAGTTGGTACAGTGCTGCTCCACACTCTCTGAGGACCTGGGTTCCATCCATAGCACCATAGGATAGAAGGACGTGGTAATTCCCTCCTGAAGCAATCCCAAAAGAATCAACCATTTAAAACCCTGTGAGGTTCACTATGACTTCAATCCTATTTGACTGCATCTAACAACAACAGGTCAGCTTCTGACAGGAAATGTGAATAAGCCACTTTTAAATAAAAGTTATACACACTTTTATTTAGAAAACAGAATTTATTTACTTAATTACCAATTTAAGAATTTCATGGTTTTTAGCCAGGCATGGTGGCACATGCCTGTAATCCTAGCGAATAGGGAGGCAGAGGCAGGCGAATCTTAAGTTCAAGAACAGAGCAGTCTGCATAATTTACCAAAACCCTGTCTCAAAAAAGTAAAAAAAGAAAAACCCACAATGGCTGGGTTTACAGTGCAGTGGTACAGCACTTGCAAAGCATTCAAGCCAGGGAGGTCCTGGGATCAACCTCCAGCGCTGCAAAAAAGAAAAGAAAAACAAAAGAAAAAAACAACTTCATGTTTTTAAATATTCATATTTTATATTTAGTTATTTGCAGTAATTGTGAGGTGAAACGAGGCCCTTGCACATATAAGCAGGCTTCCTCTCTTCAAACTCCTACTACCCTTGCCTCCACCTCCTGAGTCACTGAGACTACAAGCCTGTGCCACTGCCCTGGATTTATATAAGGGGGCTGAACCCAGGGCCTCATGCTGTGAATGAGAGTTCCTTTTTACCCTCTTATCATAGCCAACATTTGTTATTACTTGTTTTCTTGATGGTAGCTGTTTTCACTTGGGTGAAATGAAATTTCACAATGTAGTTTTGATTTATACTTTTCCTGGTGGCTAAGGATGTTGAACATTTTTACACGTATTTATCGGCCATGAGTACTTCAATTGGAAAGATTGTTTCTATTGCCAATTTATTATTTCCTCTTTTGTTTAATTGTTTAAGTTCTTCATATATTCTAGATATTAATCTCCTGTCAGTTGAATATTTGGCAAAGATTTTCTCTCTCTTCACTTTGGCTATCAATATACGAAAAACATTCTTCAAAGAAATTGGAAAAAAAATCCTAATATTAACATGAAAACAAAAAAAGACTCTAAATAGCCAAAGAAATCTTCAACAATAAGAGCAATATGGGAAGCATCACAATACCTAATTTCAAACTATACTACAGAGTCATAGTAACAAAAACAGCATGGTACTGGCACAAAATCAAACCCAAAGACCAATGGAATAGAAGAGATGATCCAGAATTAAGTCAAGCAGCTCAACTACAAACATATAATCTTTCTTCTATTCTTAACTTTTTTTGAATTGAGAGGCTGAACCCAAGGCCTTGTGCATAAGTATTTTGCAAGTGCTCTGCCATTGAGCTGCACCTTAAGGCATCCCCATCCTAGGCATTTTTGTTTATCTTGAGATTAGGTCTCCCTCAATTACTCAGGTTATCTCTGGCCTCCAACTTGCGATCCTCTTGCCCTATTGCCCTCCTAGGCAATGACATTATTTACTGTTGTTTTTAATTCACCTTGATAGTTCCTATGGACTTTAAAGATTTACAAGCAGAGACAGAAGTTTGGCCATGATGTCCACAGTTCAGGTGAACATTTACTGTGGCTTATGACATAGAAGTAATGAATATGGGGGAAATTAGAAAATTTCATGCCATATTCTGAAGGATGCATTGGAAAATCTGTTTCATAGGCTTGAAGTGGAAAATAAGTAGATGCCATTTTTGCTTGAATAATTAGTAAGCACACAAACCAATTAATGTTCAGTGTGAGTAAATGAGAGTCAGAGTACCAACGGCTTAAAATGCACAAGCTTATTTCAGCCTCATATAAGCTTCAGAAATGAACTTAAGTCTGTGTATTTCTAAGTTCTCACAACATTGGATGCTTTCCTCCACCATTCTTCTATCTTTAACATATTTCCTTCAACTTTGTAGTAGAAGGTGACAAAAATTGCTGGTATAGTGGTGTGTGCCTCAAATCCTAGTGACTCAGAGGCTGGGACAGGAGGATCACAAGTTCAAGCCCAGAGGTATACTGCACAACTTGGTAATAACCTGTCTCAAAATAAAATAAAATAAAATAAAATAAAATAAAGGGCTATGGGTGCAGCTCAGAGGTTGAACACTTGCAAACTATGTGTAAGGCCCTGAGTTCAATCTCCAAGAACCATATATATAAAACTATATATTTGTTGTTGTTGTTGTTGTTAGGTGCTGTCAAGTTGGTACCTGACTCATAGCCACCCTCATAGGGTTTTCAATGGCAGACTGTTTCGAGATTGCCTTGGGAGTGGATTACCAGGCCCTTCTCCCATTTTTGTGGTGCTGGGAATTGAACTCAGGACCTCAGAGACTGCAATGCAGCACTCTACCAACTGAGCCAAATCCCAGTCCATATATATATATATATATATATATATATATATATATATATATATAATCATTATAGAAGGCAATGTGAATATAAATATATAAATAATAGAGCTGCTATAGAACACATCAGCTATTTACTAAGAAAATTTCCTTGAAACTGCTGTACAAATCTTTACTTACACCTTAATTACCAGTGTCTCAATAGACAAATGGTTACTTCTAACTAACATTTACTTTTTGTATAAATGCTACATTATGCTAGATAAAGGTCAAAGAAGCATGGATATTGTTAAATGAGA
The DNA here is from genome assembly GCA_007922755.1 of Pedetes capensis. Classification (NCBI taxonomy): domain Eukaryota; kingdom Metazoa; phylum Chordata; class Mammalia; order Rodentia; family Pedetidae; genus Pedetes; species Pedetes capensis. The sequence continues at coordinate 10,256 of VMDO01036439.1, forward strand.
CTTAGCTAAGTGCTTAATCATATAGATCTATGTTCACCCTACCAAGAGCATTGGCACATACATAGCCGGATGATTCAGTTCTCCATAATTAGCATCCTAACATGGGATTATATAATAACATGTTAGCAAATAATGGTCACTTCATCTCCCGTATTTCAGTATGATTACAGTGTGATGATATAAATTGACTCTAGCTATGCCAGTGAGAGACAGAAAAAATATTGATAAATGTACATAGGAGAAAGAGGGAGAGTGGCTGAAATAAACAGTACCTTATTGACATTGAAGACCTCCCTTTTCCTCCTGGTTATTTTTTTCCTGCCTTTCTCTCCACCACAATTTTGAGCTTCTTTTCCCTCATTTGCAATGAAGTTCATAACATGTTTCCAAGAATATAAGGTAAATATAAGTTCCATAACCTAGAGGTATTTGTTTTTTATAAACTTATGTGTCACCAGACAACCCAAAGCATGACCTTAAGTATGCATGTTTATGTGTACCACATAGTATGTACCATATGGTACATATGGTCGAAATCATAGAAGAATAATCATAGGATATTTAAAAAGTAAGTGAATCTGGAATATAGGTAATTGGTTAAGCTGTGGCTGGATTGCCATGGCTAATTGTTTTGAGAGTGGTCTGCCATGTCCTACTTCTTAGTCTGTCTTAGTCTGGAAGCTCAATTGAAACCTGTGACAGAGCTGGATGGATTTAGACAGTGTCTGCAACAATGGGCTTCAACATAAAAAAAAATCATGTGCTTGACACAGAATAGGGGAGTGTTTCATTCTATTGTATATAGAGTCACTATGAGTTGGATCCAACTGGACAGCAGCTAACAATAAAATGATTGGATTTGAAGCAATGAGGATTGCTTATGATACAATCATAGTTTTCTGAGTTGACACAATTGTTGCATTATTTCTTATACTGAAACTCAAATATGCATAGCCAAGCTAAATCCTAGTAATGATTTATAGAAATTAGGTGAATCTGTGGATTGTCTACTTCCTGACAGTTTCATGTTCTGACATAAGAAAGCTTTTTCAAATGAAAACTATGTAAGTTTTTAGTTCAGCAGATATTTTATGCCTCCAGACAGAGATCCAGGATTGTCAAGAGAAACTTGAATATTTTGGGAAAACTTCAAGTTTCATTTTTATATTCCTTTGACTAAATTTTGTGAAAAACAAAGGACAGTAACAAAATCTACCTAAGGAGAGTAACAAAATCTTTTAGATATGTGAAATAAGATTAGAAAAATCAAGAGAAAAGAGTAAAACCATATATTCCTTCACATAATTTTTCCCTATAGTCCACCACTATTCCATTACAAGCTGTAATGACATACTTTTAGTCATTTTTAGTTATTTAGAAAATATGTGTAAGCTAGTATTTCTCCATCACTTCAGCCTATTACCTTATAGTTTTCCACTAGATACCAAGACCAAAGTCATAATGGTAATGCCATGAAGAAAAAATATAAGAAGTATTACTAATACATAGAAATTGTTCTAATAAAGGCAGGTTCCCAGGTTTAAAAACTTTAAAATAAGAACTCTGATGTAGCTCAATGACAGAATATCCAATGCAGAATCCCAAGAAAATGAATACTGTTTAACCCATGTGATAAAGGCTGAAGCCAAATATATTAAAATAAAATAAAATGATTTATAGACCAATATCCCTCATAACCATATATATGTACATATGTATACAACATGTATTCATGTATACATGTTTATATGTATTGTATGTGTATATGTATATGTGTGTTATGTAGGTACATGCATGTATGTATTGTATATATATATGCATATATATATTTCACTTTAACAATCAAGATCTAAAACACAAAAAAAATAGTGCATTACATTATTACAAAGTGGAATTTATACCAGGAATGCAAATTTGGATAAATATTTATAACTCAATCAAATAAAGGAAACAATCACTTTAATATATGTGGAAAAAACATTTCAAAAATATAATGATCATGTTCATGAATTCTCTTAACAAATTAAAAAGTAGAAGGGAACTTTCTGTTCCTGATTATACTTTGCTACTCCTTTGATTTGGCTATGGTTTGTCTCCCGGAGCTTCATGTGTTAGAAATTCAATCCCCAAAGTAACAACATGAATTTGTAGAAACTTTAAGAGGTGGGGCTTAGTGTAAAATAATTAGGTCATGGAGGCATCAGCTCTGAAAAGATTAATGCCCATCTCTCAGGAATAGATGAAGTATTGAGTCACTGGATTAATTCTGATGAGAGAGCTGGTAGTAAAGTGTGATCATCCCACATACTTGGCTCCCCCGGCACTTGGCCAAACCCCTTTCCACTCCTCAGCCACCTTGTGTTGCAGTCAGAGAGCATTCATCAGGTATGGACCTCATGCTGTCTGACCTTCCTAGACACCACACTCATGAGTCAAAAAATGATTCTGGAGAAAGGAAAGGTAATATCTACTAACAGAAGGTCAGTTATAAGCTATTTCCTGGGAATAAAAGAGGGTACAGAGAAGGAAAGGAAAAGATTATAAATAAAATCAAATTTGAACAAGCTTAAATAAAATCAAATATTGGACTAAAATGTAAAAATTATGGATGTTTCAGTGATTCAAATCATACATAAAAATAATGAATAATATTATAGCTGATTAAATTTAGATAAATAACGTGATGTATATTCCATCAATATACATATATATACACACATATATATGTATATATGTATATATCTGCAGCCATAGCCCTGTGGCATCCAATCCTGTCAGATCTCGGAAGCTAAGCAGGGTCGGGCCTGGTTAGTACCTGGATGGGAGACTGCCTGGGAACACCAGAAGCTGTAGGCTTGGGGGAAGGACCTGGCAACCCCCTCCCAAAAATCAATCTGCCATTGAAAACCCTATGAACAGCAGAGAAGCACTGACAATAGTGTTTCCACTGTTGAACAGAGGGTCGCTATGAGTCGGATACAGACTCAACGGCACCTAACAACAACCACAACAGTGTATATAGACTTACACACAAATAGATATATAACATTTTTAAATTTTTTTCCAAAATACAGCAGACAGTTCAAGATTTTCTCTGCATATTTTCAGAAAAGAAATTTTCATATCGTTTGAACTATGGAGTATTTTGCCTAAATTGTAATAATATAATATCACTTTGCAAAGTACTTTCATTTAACTTGTTTTCGAGGATAAAATATGTATAATAAAAAACAAAACTCATTCTTCAGAAAGCTTTCATGTACCATTATTTCAATAAGTATGTATAGATAATTGATATGTGAGATAAATCTGTATATATGTATAAGTAACACATTTATTTTCCTAAAGTTTCCCAACCCGTCAAAAATAATCAAGACTGAGGAAACCTAGCATAGTGTCAAATTTTATTGCAGGGAATTGTTCAAAGAGCTGCTATTTTGAGGAACAAAATTTTGTTTAGCATATTCTGAGTACCACGTCTAAAAGTATTTCTCCACACTTTTCTCCCTGATTAGTATTTATCACTCCATGTGGAATACTCCTCCCTGAATAATGTCCCATTTGTCCTTGAATCATAAGCATTAAAGGTCATCCTCAAAATCTTGCTTTATTGCTTTAAATTTTTTCCATGAAATTGCTTTAACTGTTGTCTGAGTGTTGTTCAGCATATATATGTGACTAAAATTGTATACATATAGTCAGTTTGCCATACTGTGAAGGCTTGCTATGAATACCAGAGAAACATACGCATGTGTATGTATACACACACACACACACACACACACACACACACACACACACACACATTCTATAGGGCATATGAATGTGTGTGTATGTGAAAGGTTTTAGACTCATCTTGGCACTACGGAGAATGATGAAACCTTTAAGAGATGTGGCCTAATGGAAGAACTTCAGGTCATTGGAATCATGACCTTAAAGCCCTTTTGTCTTCTCTTTCACTGCCTGATCTGAGGTGAGCTCTTTTACACACCCTCCTTGCTTACCAAAAGCACAAAATAATGGAAAAATCCAATAATGGATTGGAACTTTGAAACTCTGACCCAGAATAAACCATATTCATTTTATTTTGTAAGATGTTTGTTATACTAATGGGAAATTGACTAAAACAGAAAATTGAACCTGAGTATCAGGGTCTTGTTGTGACTCTACCTGATCATGTGGCTTGGAAGACTTTGGAAGAGACTTACAGTAGGAATTTGAAAATACTTGGAGAACAATATCATGAAAATTTTAGAATGCAATAATTGAAGCTTAATAAAAAATTGTGGTTGAGAATCACAAAAGTAGAATGCTGACAGAAAGGTAGAGAGTAGAGGCTATGATAATGAGGTTTCAAATGGAAATGAGGATTTTATTGGAAATTGGATTAGAGGCCACTCATTCTATACTATGGAGTAATAAGACAATAATCTCCAGACATGGCCATTATCCCAATGAGGATGATATCACACTACTTCTTCATCACATGCCACCCATTGCTAACTACCACATAGGCATATATTATCTTCTCTTGCATTGCTATCAGAAGAAGAAGGGTGAGGACAATACAATGTTACTTTGTCCATACTCTGATATTTTGTAGGAGGCTAAATTTACAGATTACTGACAAGTTTTATGGCAGAGGAAATTTTAAAGGACCAGTGTATTCAGGCATCCACATGGGTCTTAGTATGTCCCTTTTGTCAAATTTACAGTGATAATAGAGAGCCAAAAGGAGAAGTATTCAAACAATTTACAACTTGAACAGAAAGTGAGTGCATATGAGATTTCAGCCAAGGAAAATACGGCTAATAAGTAGTTTGAACCAGGACCATAGAAAGATATCTGGAGGGAATGTGAAGAATGGATAAAACCACAACCATCACAGGTTCAAA
>VMDO01036440.1:0-15150 GCA_007922755.1 Pedetes capensis
TATTATCAGTGCTTCTCTGCCATTCATAGGGTTTTCAATGGCAGATTGATTTTTGGGAGGGGGTTGCCAGGTCCTTCTCCCAAGCCTACAGCTTCTGGTGTTCCCAGGCGGTCTCCCATCCAGGTACTAACCAGGCCTGACCCTGCTTAGCTTCCGAGATCTGACGGGATTGGATGCCACAGGGCTACAGCTGCAGGCAAGAAATAATGTAAGTGTATGTATTAGTTCTGGCACCACACTGAATAATTAATTCAGACACATGTATGCCACTCACATGGTTAACAATAAGTTCTATTTTTAATTCTAATATTAGTCTTACCATTTTCCTCTTTCCTTCACTTTTAGCACTAGACAGTTTCTTGGGTGCCATGAAGACTGTGGTTTACGTATGTAGATGTATATAAACAAAGCGAGATTGTGAAGATAAGACCAGGACAGATCTTTACTGCTTGAAATCCAAAGTGACACTTTTCCCCTTTGTTCACCCAGAAGCTTCACAGGTAAGCATGGCTTCTCATACAGATTTTAACATGGTGATTAAGTAGTGAGTAAGTGGTTGAGCACTGAACAAGAGTTCTCTTGAAAATATTGGTCAAAGACCAAAATGTTTGTGCACAGAACCAATCAGGGGGAAAGGTATGACCATAACCTCTACTTGAGAGAAAATTCTCATCTCAAGTTAAATTGATGCTCACCACATATTCCTAAAAATTCCTCTGAAAGCAAACTCAACTAATCTGAACATTCTCTGAAGCCCAATTACAAACACTGTAATAATGGCATACCTTCATTACAACATTTCTCAAAAATTGAATTAGTAAAAGTAGATAAAAGAAAAAGTATAAAACATAAAAGTTAAATACTTGGTTAAGGGAATTGAACCTTTAAAGAAACCTTTCAACAAAGAAAATATATAGCCCAGAAATTTTAAGAGTAAACGGTTGTAAATATTCACAGAAGAATAACTCAATCTTAAAATAAATAAATAAATACAACTCCCCCAGTGGACGAGGAAAGGAAACACTTCCTTTTAAGAACACAGCATAATTTTGACTCCAAAACCTACAAAAGAGCATTGCAAGAAAGGACATATGACTTCCCTCCCCATAGTTCTTTGCTAATACTGCTCTCCTTGGACTTAAAGGATTACTTTTTACTGCCATGCTATCTTAGGCATTATTTCTGATCAGTATTCACATCCTAGCAAAAGAGATGTAGCCATGGGCTATGTCCACAGAAAAGGAAGAAGAGTTTCACATTTCTGGATCACTCCTCCTCAAACCTGAGATACTATAGTGTGAAGCTAGATATCCTCCCCACATAAGGAGAACCAAATTAAGTACATTACTTTCCCACAGACACTTGCATCAGATGAGCAACCACAGCCTTCTGTGCCAGCCCCATGCTATAAGCAAACCTGCCCTAGTACCTCTAGGCTCTAGGACAGCCCCTGGCCGACTCAGGACCCAGAAATGTCCCAGGTTCAAAAGTGGCCTGACAAAACATTCAAGATATTCATTTTAAAGAAACGCAACTAGCTACGCGAGAACACTTTTAGATAACTAAACAAAAAGAGTCGGGAAAACACTACACAAAGAAAATGAGAAATTCAAAACAGAGATAGAAACCAAGAAAAGAAAAAAAGAGAAATTCTGGGGCTAAAAAACACAATTACTGAAGTGAAAAATTCCATAGAAAAAAATTCAACTCATCATATAAAAGGGAATACCCACAAGGTTGCCAAGGGATTTCTCATCAAAAACCTCACAGGCCTGAAATGAATGAGATGATATATTTCAAGAACTAAAAATTTAAAAGCTGCCAACAAAGGACACTACATCTGGCAAAGCTATGTGTTAGGAATAAAGGAGAAATAAGGACTTTCCAATTCACTCAAAGCTATGAACTCATCACCATTTAACCTAAAATACAAGAAATGCTGAAGGCAGGTCATTAAGTTGAAGTGGAAGGATATGGACTAGCAACATGAAAACATCTTGAAGCATAATACTCATTTTAATAGAAAGAATACAGTAAAATTCAGAGCCTTTCATACTGCAACCATGGTGCATAATCACTTTAACTTAGTATAAAAGTTAAAAGGCAGAAATTTTTAAAATAATTATACATGATAATTTCTTAATGGACACACCTGTATGAAATTTGTAAACTGTAACATCAATAACAAAAAATGTGGGATAGAAAGAAGAGTTGTTACCAACTGTAGAACACAGACTTTTATCAATAGCAGGCAAAGAACTTCAGGATTCACAAAGAGATAGACCTTAAAGTTATGTAATTCAAAAAGCAATGTTTTGTTATTAAAGAGCTGTCAAGTCGTTTGTAAAGCTAATCTAATTAAAAAGTTGTATGAATGTTCTTGAAAATTTTTTAAAAAGAAGCGTTGTTAGTGTTATAAAATACACTATTACAAGCTTCGTGGTAACTACATAAAGAAATTTCATGATAACTATAAGGAGAAAAGCTATAGTAGATGCACAAAAAAAATCATCAAATCACAAAGAAGACTGAAAGAGAGAAAAAATGGAACACAGGATCTACAAAATAATAGAAAGTAATCAATAAAAGTAATATTAACTCCTTTGTTGTTGTTGTTGTTGTTGTTAGGTGCCGTCCAGTCGAGTCCAACTCATAGTGACCCTATGTACAGCAGATCAAAACACTTGCCGATTTTGTGCCAGGCAAACGATCTTATTTATGTTTAAGCCCATTGTTGCAGACACTGTGTCAATCCATCTGGTGGAGGGTTTTCCTCTTTTGCGTTGACCTGCAACTCTTCCAAACATGATGTCCTTCTCCAGGGATTGTTCTCTCCTGACTACATATCCGAAATATGTAAGATGCAGTTTGGCCATTTTTGCTTTCAAGGAGCACTGGTTGTACCTCTTCTAGGACAGATTTGTTGGTTCTTTTGGCAGTCCATGGTATATTCAATAGACGTGTCCAGCACCACAATTCAAAAGCATCAATTCTTTTTCTGTCTCTCTTGTTAGCTATCAATAATTACTTTAAATGTAAATGGATTAAACTTTCAATCAAAAAATATAGAGGGGCTGAATGGTTTTTTTAAAATCTAACTATGGTATCTTTAAGAGACCCTTCAGCTTTAAAGATAGGCTAAAAAGTGGAGGGATGGACAAAGATATTACATGCAAATGGTAACCAAAAGAGAGCACAGGTGACTAGGCTTATAATATAAAATATATAATTTAAGTTAAAGACTATAAAAAGAGATAAAGGCATCTACTCTATAAGATTAAAAGGTCAATTCATCACAAGGATTTAACAATGCTATGTGATGTACCCAATGTTGAATGCATATACATTTATAACTACTATATCCTCTTCATGAATTACTCCCTTTAATACTGTATAACAAATATTATTAAAGTAAATATTAATAGATCTACAGAGAGAAATCTATACCAACATAATAATAATAGGAGACTTAATACCACCACTTTCAACAATGGATAGATGAGCCATAGTGAATGTCAATAAGGAATCATTAAACTTGAACTATACTTTCGACTAAATGATCTAAGAAAGGCATACAAAACACTCAATCAAATAGCACTAGAATGCGTATTTGTCTCAAGGGCACATCAATCACTCTCTACCATAAATTATATGTTAGGCCACAAAACAGTTCTTAATAACAAGTATATGAAACGGTATGTAAAAAGTTCCTCAACATCAGCCATGTCGCCTGTAATCCCATCGACTCGAGAGGCAGAGGCAGGAGGATCACAAATTTGAGACCAGAAGCAGTCTGCATAATTTAGCAAGAACCTGTCTCAAAAACTAAAAAGAAAAATGGGCTGCGGGTGCAGCTCAGTGGTACAGCACTTGCAAAGCATGCAAGCACAAGGCCCTGGGTTCAACCCCCAGTACCACCAAAAAAAAAAAAAAAAAAAAGTTCCTCAACATCATGAATCATGAGGGAAATGAAAAACAAAACCACAATGAAATCAGATGTGGTGGCACACACCTCTAATCCCAGCAACTCAGGAGGCTAAGGCAGGAGTATCCCAAGTTCAAGGCCAGAGGCAGCCTAAACAACTTAATGTGACTCTGTCTCAAAAATGAAAAATAAAGGGAGGTTTGAAAAATGGCTGGAGCTGTGGCTCAGTTGTAGACCACTTGCCTCAAATGCACAAGGCCAGGGCTTCACTTTCCCCAATTATGAAAAAAAAAGAAAAGCAAACTACAATTACACAATAAGATACTGTTTCACACCTGTTAAAATGACTATTATCCAAAAAATAGACAAAAAAAAAAAAAGAAAAGAAAAACAAATAACAATGTTGGCAAATATGTAGGAAAAAAAGACAACTCTTGTACACTGTTGGCAGGAACGTAAATTGGTACAGCCATTATGAAAACTAGTATGAAGGTTCCTCAAAACCTAAAAATAGAACTACCATTGTTGTTACTGTTGTTAGGGGCTGCCCAGTCAAGTCCCACTCAAAGCGACCGTATGTGCAACAGAATGAAACACTCCCCAGCCAGCACAATGTCAATGCTTCTCTGCTATCCACAGAGCTTTCAATGGCTGATCATTTCAGGATTGTTTTGGGAGTGGACTAAAATCTAGATTCTGAGTACATATACTAAGAAAATGAAATCAGCACATCAAAGAAATATCTGTACTTCCATGTTCATTGCTGCATTATTCACAATAGCTAATATGCTTTAACATGTTTTTTGGAAAATGATTGAATAAAGAAAACATGTACATATCATGGAATAATATTCAACCCTAAAAAAGAATAAACTCCTGCCATTTGTGACAGCATGAATGTAACTATAGGATACTATGCTAAGTGAAGTAAGTCAGGCCCCGAGAGGCAAGTACTGTAGGATCTCACTTAACAATGGAAAATCTGAACTCATAGAAACAGAGAGAAGAATAGTGTCTGCCAGCAGATAGAGAGGGAGAAATGGGAAATGTTAGCCAAAGGATATGAAACTTCTATAAGAAAAGAAGAATGATATCTTGAAATTGTTCAGCATGGTGATATGTTTATACAGTGTACACTGTTATTGCTAAAAGAGTAGGTCAGGGTTTTTTAAGTAGATCTTAAAAAGTCTCACTACAAAAAAATTATGAGGTGATAAATGTTAATTAGCTTGATTTAATAGCTTCACAATATTCATATGTATCAAAGTATATTGTACACTGTAAGTAAACTATACAATTTTAATTTATTAATTATACCTTAATGAATCTTGGAGAAGAAAAGAAAAAATTAATAATGTACCTGCTATGATTTGTTAGCCTGCAGCTGTAGTCCTGTGGCATCCGATCCTGCCAGATCTCGGAAGCTAAGCAGGGTCGGGCCTGGTTAGTACCTGGATGGGAGACCGCCTGGGAACATCAGAAGCTGTAGGCTTGGGAGAAGGACCTGGCAACCCCCTCCCAAAAATCAATCTGCCATTGAAAACCCTATGAACAGCAGAGAAGCACTGACAATAGTGTTTCCCCTGTTGTACAGAGGGGGACGGCACCTAACAACAACAACAACAACAACGATTTGTTAATCTCCAATGCAACAGTGTTGAAAAGTGGAACCTTTAAGATGTAATCTTTTAAGAATGGATTAACACTGTTATCATGGGAATATGTTGGTTCTCTGGAAAGATTCCCTGATAAAAAAATGAATGGGCTAGAGAATGTGACACATCCCTGTAATCCCAGTGACTCATGCGCCTGAGGCAGAAGGATCACAAATTTAAGGACAGAGGCAGTCTGTGCAACTTAAGGAAACCCTGTCTCAAAATTTGAAAGGGGTAGGGATACCAAGGTTGCAGCTCAATGGTAAAATACTTGTCCAGCAAAAAAAAAAAAAAAAAAAAAAAAAGTTTAAAAAAGATGAATGTGTAATCTTCCCTCTCTGTCATATGAATGTTCTCTTACCCATGTGCCTTCTGCCATGGGATGACACAGCAAAAAGGCCCTTACCATATGTGAGACCTCTGAAATTTGAACTTCTAGCCTATGAAACATAAGAAATAAATCACTGTTCTACAAATTACCTAGTCTCAAGTGTCTATTATGGTAGCACAAAACAGACTAATTCAGTTTGGGGGTTTTTTGTTTTGTTTTCTTTGTTTTGTTTTCCTGTAATACTTGAGGGCTCAACAAAGGGCCTTGCACATACTTTGCAAGTGCTCTGTCACTGGCCTGCACCTGAACCCATTTTTTATTTTTTATTGTGAGTCAAGGTCTTGCTAAGTTATGCAGGCTGGAGATACCGGGCTATAGGCATGTGCCATTGTACCAGCAATTTTTTTTTTCAGGGTTGGAAATTTAACCCAGGGCCTCAGTGCATGATAAGCAAGCACAGTACCAACTGAGCTAAACTCTTAGCCCTCTAATTCAGTATTCAGATAGTAATTAGCTATAAACTTAAAAACTAATTTAGCATTTTAAAAACAGAATATTTAGATTGTTCAACAGCATTTAACAACAACATGATTAAGTTTGCCCAAAGATGAAAAAAATTGTTGAAAATTTGTGTCTTCTCCTTTTGGAGAGAATGAGAATGCTTTTGTTGTTTAAAGGACAGTTATATCTCATTAGGCGGAAGCAAAGTTGTTTCTAATGCTATGTGGAAGTTCCAATATGTGGAGTAAGATCTAAATCTATCCTGAGGAGCCAAAGGGGTGAAATGTACAGATTTTAAACTACTGTCTCTCATCTCCAAACTTCAGAATCCACAAACCACATTTCTGCTTTTCCAGATGGCTCCTTGTTGGGTCCTGTCAACAGGAGGTGCTAGCGAATATATCATAGATTGGTAAAAGAGCCTTCCCCCTTTCCATTTGCTTTTTCATTCCAAAAACAGCATCTCCTCATACTTGGAATTTTTCTGAATCCATTTGCAGTTTTTCCAACATGCTTCTGCTTTGTTTTTCTTATGTCATTATGTACCTTCTCAACTTACTAGCATGAGCACTTCTCCTTCTCTCTATTCCTTACATCTCTATTCCTTACATCTCTGGCATTTTCCATTCCTCTCTTTTTTTCTACTTATGTCATTTTATTTTTCTACCGATCTCATTTTAACTACATGAACCTGTTAATTTCCACATTTGTTTCTTGTGTAATTGTGTGGGTAATGTTAGTATAATGTTACTTAGCAAAAACAATTTAAAATATGTGAGGAAAAAAGTCATTTCCCCAGACATGTTATGCGAATACAATGGAACTTTTGCCTTGCCCTAAAAAAATCTCAAGAGAAAAGCCATTAGCACATACTTTTGTATATAACGATGATCAGATGTTCGAACTTTTAATGTTCTAATTGGTCAAAGGATGACTGCTGTTAGCCATGTCAATGACATCAAATTTTTATACATGAATCCATCATTGCAAACAACAGCTTTCTTCATCAGTGCAAGTAATTTTGAAAAGAAGTATTCATTCCTAAATGTTTAAATATACTAAAACAAGGTTATTCCTCATGAATATGTTCATCTTAAATAAGGTAAAAAAAAATTTCAAAGTTTTAAATGTCATATTTCATTAGTTATGAATTTTTATAAAGAAGTTTTCATGGTATTAATATCAAATTATATCATATGGAAAAGTGGCAGATATAGTTATATTGGCATCAAAGACCTTAAATTATGAAGTTAAAGGTCTTGACTAATCATATCTAAAACACTTTTAACATATTGTCGTTTTACTTCCACATACTCTAAAAAACAAAAACTAGTTAACACATGATGTAGGAATTGGATTAGGTTGTATGCCTTAAATGTAGCATAATTTAAGTCTCAGACATTATACAGAATATAAATGATTTTGCTGTTCTTCATTTTGAATCAGCATTGTTGTTGTTAGGTGCCCTTGAGTTGGTATCCGATTCATAGCAACCCTCCGAACAACAGGTGAAACACTATTGTCAGTGCTTCTCTGCCATTCATAGGGTTTTCAATGGCGGATTGATTTTTGGGAGTGGGTTACCAGGCCCTTCTCCCAAGCCTACAGCACCTGGTATTTCCAGACAGTCTCCCATCCAAGCACTAATCAGGCCCAGCCCTGCTTAGCTTCTGAGATCTGACGGGATCAGGCACCACAGTGGTATGGCTACAGGCTTAAATTAGTCTGGCACCTTCAAATTAAGACAGATTTCATTCTAAAATCAATGATAGTGCAAAATTTTTATCAACTGGAGTAAAAATATAATCCTTTCTTTATGAATCTATTATTTACTCCTGAGATTTATGTGGGGGAAATAAAAATAACTGAAACCTCAGAACATGAATGTAGAACTGAAGAATTTGATTCATGTGTGTGTGTATACACACACATACTAAAAAGCAGTAGCAACCAATTGCAAATTAGGCTGTTAGAGTCCGGTTTACCAAAGTGTGTCTGGTTTAGCAGTTGTCTCCACTATTTCTTATCTGCCTTGATAAAAATGGCAACCAGCAGCACTTATTCTTACTATTTGCTTATGAAAATCACTTTATGAACTAATGAAGTTAGGGAATTAAATGAAAAATTTATACACACATAAAATCCAAAGGAAATACAGGAAGTATGTAGTACACTATGACCAAGTTCCTCCTCAGTGTGTCAGAAATAATTTACCTAAAACTCCTTATTTGTATCTACCTAAATCTCCTTATTGGTGTTGATGAGCCTGCAATGAGAAAACTTATTATAATGCATTCTCCTCTATCAATGGTTTAGTGAATGGTAAGATACCCACAAACTAAGCAAATTCTAAAAACTGCCAGAATCTAGTATTTCCCTGTAAATATTCTTATAGAATAGTTCTGCTGAAATCCATTCTTAATATATTTGTCCTATCCTCAGGATCCTAATGATCTGTGTTGTAGGTCCAAAGGATCTGTATTTTGAGCTCCAGAGATACTATTACCAGCCTACACATGAACCCTCTTCAGAGGCCTAAACAACTGAATTTCAATTCCATAAAGTCCTCCAAGCTTTGCAAATTTTATTAAATTCTAATCTATTCCTTTTGTTCCTCAAGATCTAGAAATGGTATCATTTACCGTGTTGGTATCTCCGTGATATCTTAGTGGTCTCTCTATGCCTTTTCAGTTCTCCAATATCCATAATCCCTTAAATTACTTCATCTCAAAACAACTAATAGGTTCTGTCTTCTAACTAATCTCTGACTGATAATAGGTCCTCTCTGCCTAAAAGTACCAGTAGTTTTTCTATCTGTAGGAGCTACCAGAATGGGGAAAGAGGGTATTACATGAACACAGTACTTCAACCCACAAAAAATGCATTCAGGTTTGGGTGTGAGTTCAATATCCTAAAATTTAAAGGGTTCAGATTAGGGTTTAAATCCTATGTGTGGATAGCAGGGCTTCAAACAAAACCCAAATGTGAACCTTGAATCCTGAACCCATTCCAGTTTAAGCATTTTTTTAAATGTTCTGAACCTGCACCTGAACTCAAACCCAGTGAAAAATTGGGTTTGGGCTTAGCTTTTGATGCTTTTTAAAAAAAAAAACTTTATTATTATTAATTATTAATGTTCAACTTAATGGGTCTCATTATGACAATTCCATACATGCATCTCACTGTACATTGCTCACATTAACTTCCCCTTTACCCTCTCATGACCCTTCACCCCTACCCCCTCCTTCCTCAACAATGACCTCCTTTCTACTTGCATGTGTTTTTGTGAGTATATCTATCTATACATCTACATCTCGAGCTTTTGATGTCTATTTGTTTTGATTTTGTTCTGTATCATTAGCTGCTTTATTATACATAAAAGTTGAAAAAAATTGAAAAAAAAATTTATTCATCTATCCACACATACCCCCACTTGCCTGTCAGTGTGTGTTATGGGGCTTGCAGGTTGCTTTGATGCTGGAAACTATGCCACCGGTATTTCAGATACCAGCAGGGTCAACAACCATGGACAGATTTCAGCTTCCAGACTAAGGCAGACTAGGGAGAAGGACAAGGTAGCCCACTCCCAAAACAATTAGCCATTGAAAACCTTGTGAAAAGCTGAGAAGCGCTGTCAAATATAGTGCTGGAAAATAAGTTCCCCAGGCTGGAAGGCATTCAAGAAACAACTGAGGAAGAGTTACCTTCTCAAAGTACAGTCAACCTTAATAGTGGGACTGCAGTTAAACCCCTGAGACCTTTGTTGATGTGGCACAACTCAAAGTAAGAAGAAACAGTGATTGCAACAATGGGCTCAAACATAAAAAGATCATATGCATGGCACAGTGTTGGGTAGTGTTTTGTTGTGTTGTACATAGGGTCACTATGATTCAGATCCAACTCAGCAGCACCAGACAATCCACACATAGGATTAAAATTTTAAACCAGAACCAAACCTGACTCTACATTTTAACATATGGAACCCATTCTCAAACCTGAATCCAATTTTTTTCAGGTTTAAAGCCCTGCCTGAACACTTTCTCAGATTGTCAAATATGAAATGGAGTTCATGCTTCATTATTCCTGGGAATTTTATACCAGAGCATCTGATACACTTCCATTACTACCCAATCCCCAGTCTTACCAGAATTCAGCCACAATACAGAACATAAAACAGGGCTCACTCTCAGATCTCAGCCCCTTGCTCTTCTATCCTTCTTTATCATTTTCTGCCTTTCCAGTCCACGAAGGACTTTCTCTTGATATGACAAAAGACTTCCTTTATCCTTCAATTGCCCTACTCTGTTTCTTAGAGTAATGTTCTTGTTACCCTGCCATCACCGTTAAGATCCTGCTAAAGAACAGCTATCCTGCTGGGCACGGTGGCGCATGCCTGTGATCCCAGTGGCTCAGGAGGCAGAAGCAGGAGGATCACAAGTTCGAGACCGCAGTCTGTGTAACTTAGCGAGACCCTGTCTCAAAAAAACAGTAAAAAAAAAAAAAAAAAGGCTGGGGCGCAGCTCAGTGGTCCAGCACTTGCAAAGCATGCAAACATGAGGCCCTGGGTTCAACCCCCAGTACCCCTCCTCCCCCCAAAAAAAGGAACAGCTGTCTGCTGGTCCCAAGAATCACCACCAGCCAAATGGAAGCATAATATGAGCATCTGCAACTGACCAGCATACTTTTAAGTAAATAATAAACACTTTTTGTTGTATGTTACTAAGGTTTTGAGTTTGTTTACTGGTCAACAATAGCTAATTAAATCACAAGTTGGAACTCTTAGCCAAACTCTGGTTCAAGAATTTTTAAAGGTGAGCTTTAGGAAATTAGAATTTACAAACCCCAGTGTAGTCTTAACCTCCCCCACAACTATTGTCTCTGAAAACAGCTTCAAGAGCTGCTTCCAGAGTCAAAACATGCTTTCTTTCAGTCCCTTTGCCTTTCTGACATATCTTCCTAGATTACAGGACAGGGGAGCCTCTGATTGAAGAAGGTCAAGTTCACTTACAAGGAAGCTTGAAAAAGAAAGATATTACTATATTGTGATATATGTTCTTCATGAATATTATAACATGATGAAAAGAAATCATAGGCATGAGATTGAATTAGCTTTGAATAACAACCCTACCATTTATAATTTTCACAGCTAACTAACATATAGCCTACTAAGCATAACACAGTAAAGTGTCATAAACAATAATACACTAAATTCTTAACTATAACCCCATGAGGTAGATCCTGTTGTTCTTATTTAATCATTAAAGAAACAGATTTCTCGAAGTTGCTTAAATTCATGTGGCTAGGTCACAGGACTGCGATTGGCAAAACAGTTCTCTGATTCCATAGCTACTGTTCTTAAGCTTTTTAAAATGTGCAAATTTATTTATTAATCAGCATGTGTTTATGCATTTAAATCATTTTACAATATGTTAAAGCGATCCAGGGTGAAAAACACAAAAGTCTAGAAAGGCTAAGCCTGTGTAAAAATATGAAGGGCCAGGTATATGACCTTAGGCCACTAAACTGCAGGAAAATGTTACTTTTATAACTATCCAGTCTTTCAAAGAATTGTGTAGGTCAAACAAAACACTATACTGGGTATACTTAGATGGTCCTCTATGGATTTTTGTGAGCAATGTTTTTTACAAAGCCAAATCCTGTATGTGTATATTTCCATACACACACACACACTCACACACGTTTGTATATACAAATTAAATACCTGAAAAAATAAACATATAAACTGTTATTGAAGCTTATACTCTTAAACTTTAGCATAGTCATAGATGATACTCAAAATCTTTAACTCACATTAACACAAGGTATATAAATACTTTTTATAATTTCCTTTCATTTTCAACTCTATGTATAACTTTATCAAGTGATAAAAGTATAGTATAAATTAGATTTATACTATATATTTAGATAGATTTAATAAATTTCAAGTTGTTAATTTTTTGAAATGTTAGTATAATTTTTTGTGATACGTATTGATACTAGTTGTCACTAGCCAAACGACGGCACCCTTTCTGAGCAATGAATGGACTTTTGCTGTGCAAAGCTTTGCTGTTCCATGCAATCTCGTTTGCCAATTATTTCCTGATATACTGTAGTCCTACTCAGAAAGTTGTCACCTATACATATATTTTGATGTTTCCCGTTTTCCTATACTAATTTTGAAGTTTTGGGTCTCATTAGTTACGTTGATTGATTTTGAATTGACTTTTCTACAGAGTGAGAGAGAGGGATCTAATTTCAGTCTTCTAAATGAAGATATCCAGTTTTCCCAGCACCATTTGTTGGAGAAGCTGTCTTTTTTCTACTGTATATTTTTGGTATCATTGTCAAGAATCAGATGGCTACAGCTTGTTCTTGTTGTTAAGTGATGTCAAATCAGGTCCAACTCATAGTAACTCTATGTACAAGAGAACAAAACACTCCCCGACACTGTGCCAGGCCCATGATCTTTTTTATTTTTAAGCCCATTGTTGCAGATACTGTGTCAATCCATCTAGTTGAGGGTCCTCCATTTTTGTTCGTTGACCCACCACTCTCCAAAATACGAGGTCCTTCTCCAGGATTGGTCCCTCCTGACTACATACCCAAAGTACATGAAATGTAGTCTAGGAATCCTTGCTTCCAAGGAGCACCCTGGTTGCACTTCTTCTAGGATGGATTTATTGATTCTTTTGGCAGCTCATCATATATTTAATATTTGTCTCCAGCACCATAATTCAAAGGCATCAATTCTTCTCATCTCCCTTGTTCAATGTCAAGCTTTCACAACAATATGATGAGACTGAAAATACCATGGCATGAGTAAGGTGAACCTTTGTCTTCAATGTGACATCTTTATTTTTCAAAATTTTGTTTTGCAACAGCTTTTCCCAATGCAACATGTCTTGATTTCTTTTTATTTTTTTCTTATTGGAAATTTTTAATGTACACCTTAATGTGATTCATTCTGACATGCTTTTCATTGTGACATTTCCATATATGCATTTTGATAAACATTATTCATGTAGGTTACCCCTTACACTCCCCTAAGCTTCCCCACCTCCCACACTTCCCATCTAACTTTCCCATCTAAGTCTTCTCTATCTTTAACTTAGTAATATTTTTCTATATGTCCTTGGGTTCCAGTTCTGTTTAAGATAGAAACTTTTCCTGTAGTGGTCTTTGTTTTTATCTTGTTAGAACAATTACATGCATTTTCTAGACCATTTATATTGACACCATTCTTATCCCCCCCCCCTTTTATTTTGATCCGACCTTTGAATAGGATGTTTCCTTCTTATAATTTTGAATCAGCTCCTTTATATGACTGAGAACATGTGGTGTTTCTCTTTCTGAGCTTGTGTTCGTTCACTTAAAATAATTTTCTCTAATTCCATTCATTTTGCTGCGAATGACCTTACTTCATTTTTCTTGATTGCTGAGTAGTATTCCATTGTGTGTATATGCCATAGTTTTTTATCCATTCTATTGTTGAAGGGCACTTTGGTTGATTCCATATCCTTGCTATTATGAAAAGTGCTGCATTGAACATGGAGATGCAGGTGTCTCTGTGGTATGATGACCCATCTCCCTTTGGGTAAATTCCCAATAGTGTTATAGCTGGGTCATATGGTAGATCTATTTTTAGTTTTTTAAGATACCTCCATATTGATTTCCACAGTAGTTGGACCAATTTACAGCTCCACCAACAATGTAAGAGTGTTCCCTTTTCCCCAAAAACTCCCCAGCATTTGTTGTTGTTATTTGTTTTATTGATCTTGGCCATTCTTACTGGTGTAAGGTGAAATCTCAGAGTTGTTTTGATTTGCATTTCCCTAATGGCTAGGGATGTTGAGCATTTTTTCATGTGTTTCATGGCTTTAGAGACCTCTTCATTTGAGAACATTGCCCATTTGTGTATTGGGTTGTTTGTTTTTTGGGGAGTTTTATTCTTGAGTTCTTTATAACTTCTAGTAATTAGACCTTTATCTGATGTATAAAATGCGAAGATTTTTTTCCCATTCCGAGGGGGTTTCCTTGACACTGTTAATTGTTTCTTTTGCTATGCAGAAGCTTTTAAATTTCATGTAATCCCATTTATCTATTTTTGTTGCAATTTCTTGAGCAATTGGAGTCCTATTAAGGAAATACTTTCCTAAGCCTATATGATGGGGTGTGTTGCCTATCTTGCCTTCTACAAGTTTTAAAGTTTCTGGGTTTATGTTGAGATCTTTTATCCATTTTGAGTTAACTCTCATGTATATTGAGAGATGCGGGTCAGCTTTCATTTTTCTGCATGCAGATGACCATGTTTCCCAGCACCATTTGTTGAAGAAGCTGTCCTTTTTCCAGTTTACTTGCTTTGCTCCTTTGTCAAAAATCAGGTGGCTATAAGTGTGTTGAGGTATTTCTGGGTCTTCTATTCTGTTCCAGATGTCTTCGGGCCTATTTTTGTGCCAGTACCAAGCAGTTTTTGCAGCCACTGCTCCATAGTATACCTTGAAGTCAGGAATTGTGATTCCACTTGCGTAGATTTTGCAGCTTAAGAGTGTTTTGGATATACATGGTCTTTTGTGGTTCCATATGAATTTTTGGATCATTTTTTCTATTTCTGTAAAGTCAGTCAGTGGAATTTTAATGGGTATTGTATTAAATCTATAGATTGCTTTTGGTAGGATAGCCATTTTTACTATATTAATTCTCCCTATCCAGGAGCAGGGGAGGTCTTTCCATTTTTCAGT
>VMDO01036441.1:0-15149 GCA_007922755.1 Pedetes capensis
CCCCTGTTCTAAAACGGATCCACATTATACCTCATGAGAATCCTTAACACGTGTCTAACCACAAGAATGCTGTTTATCTTGTCTGGGATTTTCTTCTTAATCTGTAAGAGGAGAGATATTCTTTTTGTCTCTAACATAGGCATTAATTATTGTTGTGATTCTCAGTGAGCCAGTTCCTTGGTGAGCTTTACTACCCCTGAATATCTGAGATATCTGCATCTTTTAGGAGATAAGTAAGTGATGCATTGGCAGGGCTGGGAGGAGACTCAGATGTAAGCCCCCACTTGGGTTGAGCCCCCAAGCTCAAGCTCCTGTGTCTTGCTTCAGTAAAATGTAGAGGCTTGACATCCAAGGCTTAAGTCTCCTTGGAATAGATCATTATGATCCAGTATGTAAAGGGTCTTTGGCAAGCCCAAGAAATGACAATGGCAATGGGATTTGCAATGCGATTCACAGAGGAGAAAGGATTTACACAAGGCTTGTTGCAGGAAATAATGCCTGACCTGAATCTTGTTGGATGAGGAGGAATCTGTGCTGCTGGAGAATTGATTGACAAAGCAATAAGCCATCCTATGAAAGCTATCATTTTATTTGGCTGGTCGAGAAAATATTTCAGCATCTAAACCCCAGGAAAAATCTCTTGCAATCTGAACAGACACTAATGTGTGCATTTCACACTGCCCAGCACCTTTTCACCATATAGTCACCTTTTGGGAGGGGGAATTTTTTTTCCTTTTCAACCAACTAGCAAGCTCACATCCAAATCTTTAAAAAGACATCAGCTACCACAGGTATATAAGCATAGTGATAACCAATGCTTGGGATACCAAGATTTTTGGGTGGGAGTGAAGATCAACTGGAGTTTGGACAAAGTGCCACTCCAGGCTTGTAATGAAGGCCAGAGAAGAGATGAGATAACGTTGATTTCAAGGGAGTTGGCAGTGGGATTAGGCAACGTGCTTAGGCAGCAGTTATTTTTCTGTGGCTAAACAATCCAAGCATCTGTAACAATAGACTGTGAAGGGAGTAGAGTGATCTGGATTGACCTAGCCATGCAATCTCAGCAATAACGATTCCTAAATCATGGCTAGCAGTCCCACAATTCTGTTTGTACTGTTGTTGCAAGTAGAGTTCATTTACACATTCCACAAATTTAGTGGATACCTATCACGTACCGGCACTTTTCTATACTCTGAGGGAACAGCCATAAAGACATGAGACAAAAAACCTTCCCGTTATGGAACTGACATTTTAGTGTGTTATCTTTGTTTTGAGAAAAGTGCAGTGAGTTTTAACTTCTTTCTCTTGGGACAGTTTGCTGTACTTAAAAGTCCCCAAAGGGTATTTTGCAAAAGACTTTGAGCCAAACCTGAGCCATTCATCCTCCTAAGTCTGTTCCTCCATCTTATCCTCTGCCATAGCAATCCATGGGACACAGTAATGCCAAGACAGCCTGATGCTTTTCCTTAATTCACCCTCATTACCAAGTCTAAAGACTCCTATATCTTCAAACTATATGGGTATCAAGACCCTAACAAATGTTCAGCTTTTGAATTACTTCTGGTACTCTATTTTTTTTTTCTCTCTCCTAGGGCTTGAACACAGGGCCTCATACATACTATGCAAGCACTCTACCTCTGAGCTACACACCCAGCCCCACTTCTAGTTACTTGACAAAGAAAACAGTCCTAGCTTCTGAAGAGAATTGAGATGCAAAAATGAGTATCACAGCCTCATTTAACCTAGCTCCCAAAGTAAAATCAAATTAATTGTACAACTATAAGTGAGTGGATAATCATTTTTACATAATATAAAAATAACAAGCAGCCACTAAGATGATATTTACAAAGATTCTATGATAATGTGAGAAGATACTCATCATAAAATGTTAGGTAATTGGGCAGAACAAAAAAAATCCTATATATTCTATATAAGAAGCATGTGTAAAAATCTACTAAGGAAGACAAAAGATGATAGAAATATTCTAAAACATTAATAGTTAAAATTGGATGTTAAAATTATAAGTAGTCTTCTATTTTTTGAATTTTCCATTTTTTCTTTAGTGAGCATTCAATATTTTTTATAATTTAAATAATAATAAATTTGAGCCCATAGATTTTTTAAAATAAGCATGCAGAAACAAGAACAAGTATAAAATAATCCATCATTTTTTATTTATTTTATTTATTTTGTTTGTTCTGTTTTTTAAGACAAGGTCTCACTTTGTAGCCCAGGTTGGCTGCGAACTCATGATCCTCTTGCCTCCACCTCCCAAGTGCTGGGACAACAGACGTGTGCCACCACATCTGCCTTTAAAATAGCCAATCATTGTAGGTCAGATCCCAAGATCTAGATCTAAACTGCCTGAACCTGAATTAGATTCCTCAAGTTACTGTGTGACCTGTGGCAAATTGTTGAAAAAACAATTTTTGTTTGAGTTTCCTATCTACAAAGATAGAGTTGATAATAATGCCCACCTCCCGGGTTGGGATGAGGATTCTCTAGGGAGTTTGTAACACCAAGGAAGCACTCAAAATGATAACTCAGTCAATGCTCCTCCAGGAAAGAATTCAAACAAAAGGAAAGATCAATAAAATCCCGTCCTGGGGAGTTGTGCTTTCCATGGGCAATCTTACCTGAGACACAATCCATCCCCAAATCCTTTACTAACATTTTTCAATTTCCCCTGAAGAAGATGAGCAGTATGTACATATTTGTTTTGTGGGCAATTACTTCCTTGGCTCCTTTTTACTATTATTATTTATGTATTGTTTTTAATGCATTTGGTCATAATTTGTTGTGCAAAGTGCTTTTTGGTTTTAAAAGCCAGTCTAAAAGTTATGTTCATAAGATTGTCAGAAAATACTAATCATTAATATGAAAATGACCTCATAAAAATGCTCTTTATAAGCTGGACATGGTGATACACACCTGTAATCCCAGCGACTCAGGAGGTAGAAGCAGGAGGATCACAAGTTCAAGGCCAGATGGAGCCTACATAACTTAGTGAGACCCTGTCTCAAGAAAAAAAAAAATTTTAAGGGGCTTATAGTACAGGACAGCGGTAGAACCCTTACAAAAGTATATGTGAGGCCCTGGGTTCAGTCTCCCAGTACTGAAAAACGAAAAAAGTTTATGGTGTTGACAGTAATTTGAAAATAAAAATAATTGTCAGTACAATCATATTTTTCTGTCAAATGTCTATTCCAAAATCAGTGAAATCAAAGGCTAATCTTTTATCTCCTGCAACCAACATTCTTTTCTGTGCAAATGAAGCCACCTACATCTGGGTAAAATAAAGTGGTTGATAACTATCCTGAGACCTTGTTCACAATAGGCTTTTAATAAATATTTGTTCGAAGAGCATAAGCTTCATTACTGCTTGCCAATGTTTACCTTTTTTAAAGTGTAAGAATTCAGTTATGATTGCATAATTGTTAAATCATGACCAATAAAAAAAAAATCAGAGCATGAGAGAATTAAGATTGAAATTCGTGCCTCTGACATCTCCTTCCCAGGGAATGAGGCTTCACTTTCTCTTAAGAGAGAGAGAGGAATATGCCTTTCTGCCTCCAGAAACATTACTTACCCTAACTTCTAATCTAAATTTTCTTGATCTTCTGACCCTAGGAATCTTCTACTCAAAATAAGGCAGCACAGGGTTCCCGTTTGGTCTTGATTCGGTTTGGCCCTATTTGCCTAGCCTTGGGCTTTATTGTCTCCCTGCATAGATTATCTACCTACTTTGTTTTTTGTCGTTGCTTAGGGGGATGGATGTTTGGGGGTGCTTCAGAGATGAATTTGCATATACTTTGCAAGTGCTGTACCACTGGGCTGCATCCCCAGTCCATTATTTATTTATTTATTTTTAATTTTAAGTCAGAGTCTTGCTAAATTACACAGGTAAACTCCTCATCCCCCCCCCCCGCTTCCGCCTCCGGATTGGCTGGGATTACAGGCATGTGCCACCGCGCGTGGCCATCTATCTAATTTAAATGGCTGAAAGGCATTGAACCACAGGGATTCACGCAGGGCACTAACTGTACCATCTCCACCGGTCACATAACCTTTCTTGGCCTCGATTTCTTTGTCTGTAAAGTGAGCATAATAAAAATCTCTCACAAGGTTACAGCGGGCCTAAGTGAGACAATGGGCACTAATTGATTAGGCATGGCAGGGTATTTACTAACGCTCTATTCCTCTCCCCTGAGAATGTTTGTTGGGGTTCCCCAGACATTCTTTGAATCCTGAGGTCCCTTGATGTCTTTCCTGTCTTCCCTTCGCAGACCAGAACGGCAAATTTCTACGAAACTTGGAATTTTTCACCTAGAAAAACATTTAAGATCTCAACTGTGACTTGCTCACAATTCAAGTCCCGAGGGAGCTGGAAAGGTAAATTGGTTGGTGAGCCCCAGTCCCTTCTGGGTGGGGCCTAAGAAGCAGGGGTCCTAGTTTAAGTCTGAGGGATCCCATTCTATTCTCTTCCCACCTGTGAAGTCCGGGTCTGGGCTCCACCCACCTCCCTCCGCAGACCTGCAACGCCTAAGTTGATCAGAACCTCGGAGTTGAGCTGCTTTCGAGAGGTGCTAATTCTTAAGACTCTTCCCATACCCGAGAACCAACCCGGCCCACTCTAAAAGAGACAGGGGAAACAATGTAAAAGGGTCCGGCATGGGGCGCCGCAGGTAAATGCGCACGGAAAAGAAAAGAAAGAAGAAAAGAAAAGGAAAAGACTGCTGGCCAAGAGCACTGCCCCGCCTGAGCTTTCCAGCGCGGCTCCCGCCTGCCAGGACCTCCCCCTGCCGCGCAGCCAGGTGGTTCACAGTGACCAAGAGAGGCGCGGGCTTTGGGGGAGTAAAGGCAGCATCTGTCCTTCGGTCATGTCCCGCGTCCAACCCCGATCCCTGGCCCCCGCCCAGTGCTCCCAGACGGCCCCTGTCCCTGCTCCGCTCAGCTTCCCGCGCGTCGCCACGACCATCCTAGGTGCGCGCTGCGCTCCGGGGCTCCGGGCGCTGCGCGTCGCGCGTGCCGGGGACAAACCCTACCTGTGGAAGTAATGCACGCAGAA
This sequence comes from Pedetes capensis, assembly GCA_007922755.1. Lineage (NCBI taxonomy): Eukaryota > Metazoa > Chordata > Mammalia > Rodentia > Pedetidae > Pedetes > Pedetes capensis. The sequence continues at coordinate 5,069 of VMDO01036441.1, forward strand.
GAGACCCAGCAGCACCGTCTCCGGCGGCCCGAAAAGAGAGTGGGGCTGGCGGGAAAGGATCCCCGCGGGCACCACGAAGGAGGGCAGCTCCTGCAGGAACCAGGCGGCGCGGGCGGGCAGGCGCATCGCCCCGGGCGCCAGGCTCCTACTGTACTTCCCGTATTGAGACGGCTCGGCGAAGTACAGAACCAGCACCCCCAGGGTGGCCAGGGCGGCGCTACCTGCCACCACCGGGCTCTGCTGGCACCGAACCGGCATCGCGCCTTGCTCACAGCAGTGGCCGCTGCCCATGCAGAAAAAAGAGCGGCCCCCACGGCCCCTTTATGGAGCGCGAGACGCCACCCCGTGTCCGCCCCTTCGGCCTTGGCTCCCGCCCCTCCGTCGTGCCTCCCACCTCCCTGCCGCTTGCCCTGAGGGGCTCAGCATGGATGCCCCTCTCTCGGAGCTGGATCTTCAGGCTGCAGCCAGGACAGAAGCAGAGGACCAAGGCTTTCCCGCAGTCAAAAAGGATCCCCAGACCCCTTCTTCCACTCGCTCTCCTGCCGTCCCCACCACCTTCCACTCGTCTCCCACTTAGGCTACCCTTGGATGACTTGTTCCACGCCCATCAGCTTCAGATGCTGCAATTTGCGGGCCCCAGCGATCGGGGGAGAAAAGCTGACGGTGGTTCTCCCTTTACAACACACTCCCTCAGTGCCATCGCTCCGTAGCACCCCTCCCCTAGGCTCTCCATCCCAGGACCTTCTCAGTTCCTCCAGTTCTCTCCCACCCTTCACTCCTCGCAGCTCCCACCTAACCCTGGAGCCTTCCTTCCACCTTGGGCCGGCATTCTGGCGCTTCCAGGGTCCGCCACTCACTCAGTGCGGGCACCTCCTGCTCCTTCTCCACTCAGCATCCCCACCCCACCCAGGCCAGGTACCAGCCGCTTCCCTGCCCTAATTGCTCCAGGGTTTCCCTAGGCATCCTCAGGTGTGTCCCAAGGGCGCCAGCCTCCTCAAAGGCGTGTTTCGCTGGGCGGGAGTGCACAGGGACGGCCGGCCGCCAGCAATGTGGTCCTGCCAACGCGCCCTAACCTCCCCACTTGCCACCCACTCCACCTCTCCCTAAGGTTCCCTCTGAAGTCTAGGGCTTCTCCTGCGGAACACCCGCTCTCAGCTCTGGAACCTGCAAGCTGAGTTCCACATGGTGGTGGCCCTGGAGATGTCACTGCCCTCTGAACTCCTGCCCAGCCTTGGCCCACCAGAACAGGTTCTTTCTCCATCCTGTTAGGTAACAGTCAGGCATGAGCAGCTGGGAAGAATAGGGGCCCAAGGGAACAAAAGCACAGAAAGCCAATTCCAGTAAGTGTACTACTAACTGTAAGGAATCCTTGCAAATGAATCACAGGACCAGATCATGGAGAAGCTCACACCCTATTGATATTGAGCAAGGAAACCCAAGCAAACCTGTTCTGCACTCACCCCACCCCAACACTGACTGGACTTCCAGATGAACAAGGAACCAACTATTTAAAAAAAAAAAAAAATCCACCTTCCACCACTAGGCAGCTGACGCTTGAGCCTCCTGATCTGTGGTCTCCAGCATCTGCTTTCTCATTTCTCTTAATAAACTTACTCCTTTCTTCTTTACAAACTGACTCCTGACTTTCACTCAGCCGCTGTTCCTTGTTAAATTCTTCTTAACAAGGGAACAAGAACAGATGATAATTTTCCCACAGCAATTCCATTTCTCTCACTTTCTTCATCCCCCACACCACCCTCCCTATTCTACCTGTCCCCCTCTCTGATTCAGCACCCAGCCTTTGTTGGCTGCCTTCTCCTCTATATTGCACACTTTCTTTTTCTTCTTCTTCTTTTCTTTCTTTCTTTTTTTCTTTTTCTTTACTTTCTTCTTTCATCTATCTATTTATTTACTTACTTACTTACTTACTTACTTACTTACTTGTTTTGACCTGGCTTTCTCCTTCCAGGTTGACCTCCTTTTCCCATTTGCTGTTCACCTCAGTCTCCCATCTTCTTGTCTCAGCTTCCTTGATTATCTCTGTTTCTTGCTCTGGTCCCTACTTGAATCTCCACCCCAGGCTTTCCCCCTTTCTCTCTCCCCTGATTTGGAGCTTTCTAAACTCTTCCCCTTTTGCCACAGCTTTTTCCAAAGCAATGCGTCTGTTGATTTCTTAGCTGCTGCTTCCATGGGTGTTGATTATAGAACCAAGTAAAGCAAAATCTTGGACAACCTCAATCTTTTCTCCACTTATTGTGAAGTTGCTTATTGACCCAGTTGTAAGGATATTTGTTTTGTTGAGTCACAATCCATACTGAAGGCTGTTATTTGATCTTCATCAGTAAATATTTCAAATTTTCTTCACTTTTATCAAGAAGAGTTGTGTCGTCTGCATAACGCAGGTTGTTAATGAGTCTTCTTCCAGTTCGGATGGTGGGATCTTCTTCATAAAGTCCAGCTTCTCGAATTATTTGCTCAGCATAGAAATAGGAGAGATATGGTGAAAGAATACAGCACTGACACACACCTTTCTTGACTTTAAACCAAGTAGTGTTTCCTTGTTCTGCTCAAGCAGTCAAGAAATCAAAAGATGCATTCTTTGAGAAAAGCTGTGGCAAAAGATCTCTTTAAAGTATTGAAAAGTAAAGATGTCACATTGGAAGCGAAGGTGTGCCTGGCTCTTGCCATGATATTTTCAGTTGCATCATATGGTTGTAAAAGCTGGACATTGAGCAAGGGAGACAGGAGAAGAACTGATGCTTTTGAATTGTGGTACTGGAGACAAATATTGAATATACCATGGACTGCCAAAAAAAAAACAACAGATCTGTCCTAGGAGTGCAACCAGAGTGCTCCTTGGAAGCAAGGATGGCTAGACAGTGTCTTATGTATTTTGAACAGGTAGTCAGAAGGGACCAATCCCTGGAGAAGGACATCATGTTTAGGAGAGTGGCAGGTCAATACAAAAAGGAAAAGCCTGCACTAGATGGATTGACACAGTGTCTGCAACAATGAGCTTAAACATAATTAAGAACATGTACCTGGCACAGAATCGGAGAGTGTTTTATTCTGCTGAATATAGGTTCACTATGATTTGGACCCAACTCAACGGCACCTAACAACAAGAAACCCTTCCCCTTTAGCTCCAACCCCTTGCCTACAGGAGCTCCCCTCAGCATTTCCCCATCCCTTCAGGCCAGTTTGACCCCTGGTCTAAAAAAGCACCGTTCCCCCTCTGCTCTAGTTGGAGATATTGCCTGACTCCTGGGACATGTGACATGCAGTGCTGGTTTAGCGGTACAGGGCACCCTCTGCTTGTTGGCCAAGAGGTATTTATCATCTCCCTGTTGGGTTAAAAATAAAACAAGAATAATACTTTAGTTTTTAACTGATTACCACACAGGAATCACCCAGACTAACTGAAGCACTTTCTTTGGGATAACCAGGTGTCCCCACTACCACTTCTTCCCATTGCTTGACACTGACATTACCATACAGATTCAGTTCTGACTTCCTCAGTTTCCACTTGCTTATTGAAGATACCCAAATCCAGATTGCCAGCAAAGACTCCAGCTTCACATTAGCATTTGCTTCCTGCTAGGAAACTCCACCTGAATTCCCTTCAAAGGTGGCAAATTCGACCTTCCCCCAAACTGAACCCATTTGTCTTCCCCTCCACCCTACCCATATTCAACTTCTTCCTGGATGTTCCTGGTTGTTACCTCTTCTCCATCCTTAAGAGCCATAGTCTTCCTGGGAGGCCATGCTAAGACAGAGTACTATAGATTTCATGGTGTCATATAGTATTAGGAGAGCAAGTAGTGTGACATTCTAAACTCAGGAGGAATGACTTTTTAAAAAGAAAATTTCTCTTACCTCCATTTCCTCCTATCTTTTTTTCTAACTTTTACCCAATTTTGGTCTTCATTACCTATTTTTTCCACTCCTGTAACAGTTTTTCATGAATAACAAACCACCCTAAAAGTCAATGGAGTGGGCCTGGAGTGAAGCTGGCAATAGAGAAGTGGCGCTCCAGGGCGCATGAGCTGTTGAAGAGACTGAGGACTAAAGCAGGATAAAGATCTCTCCAAAGTCACATAAGGATGGGTAGATCTGGACAAGAATCCAAGCCTGTAATTACAGGCTAAAGATCTTTCTATTATCCTCTTAGGCAACAGATCCTATCCTAAGGCCTCCCAGGAAAAATAAGGAAATGAGAAAGTATTTTCTTCCATTTAGGGTGATATTCTGATTTTGTGCTTAGAAGGCAGAAGAGAGAATGAATGCACTTACACTTACAATCAGCACTCTGATTGGGTAACATTTATACAAGGGAAGAGAGAAAATCAAAGGATACAGCAGCAATGATCTCTGAAGTTTTCAAAAAAACATACTGATAATGCTCAAGGAAATTGTAATTGTTCAAAGAGTATCTGACAGTGATGAGATGCTTTGTCCCTTTAGAGGGCACTGTTAATTTAGAGCTTATTTGAAATTTAAACCTGCTAAGTATGACATTGGGAGAAGGACCCAGCAGCCCACTCCCAAAAATCAATCCACCATTGAAAGCCCTATGAATAGCAGAGAAGCAGTAACAAGACTGTTTTGCCTGTTGTATGCAGGGTTGCTATGAGTCAGATACCAACTCCATGGCACCTAACAACAACAACAAGCATGGCATGAAAATATGAAGCTGGTGGGATGCCAAGACACACTATATTTATAATATGTTAATTTACACTGGTAAACAGGTTTCTGGCAGGAGAAGGAATGAATTTTATTCCCACACCAACTATTCTTCAATTATCTGTGCCAGTATTTGGAACCAACAGGAACATTACAGGTGATGACTGGTTCTCATTTATAGACTTAGTTGATGCACTGAAAATAAAATTAACATATGTAACACTGTCTGAAAAAACGGACATGAAATCCCACCAGCCTAATAACAAACACCATGGAATAGGATCTTCTTTGTTTTGTGACTGAGAATAAGTTGTGTTCTTATGTTCCAAAGGAAAATCAAAATGTGATCCATGATTTTATTAATGCCTTGTTACACAGCTCTTGATAAGGCTGGTAAACCCAAAGTAAACAAATTTTATAACAGTACAAAAGAAGGGGCTGATGTACTAGATCATAAGTGTACAAATTATTCTGTAGCTCAGAGAACCAAGCACTGACCATGTGGGATATCTGTGGTTTTATTGAATATTTTGGCAGCAAATTGGTATATGTTATGCAGAGCATCCATATTTTGCAGACTTTGCAGAAATAGAAAAAATAATCCAAAAATTCATATGGAAACACAACAGACCACATATAGCCAAAACAATCTTAAGATGCAAAACCAGTGCAGGTAGGATCACAATCCCTGACTTCAAACTATATTACAGGGCCATAGTAGAAAAGCAATGAAACATAAGGATTACATAAAAAAAATTGGCTGTGGTTGATCACAGTACATATTTGAAACAAAAAAGTTGATTATGCATGATATACAAGAGGTCTATGAAGGAAGATGGATAAGTTTCTATACAAGGATGAGGACATATTGGATTGTCCAGGTCCCAGGAAAAACATGCACAAATGAGGTCACTGTCATTTACATAACAGAAAAAAAGACAATAGGCTCGGCTCAAAATTTATTTGTAAGGTTCATTCCAGTACAAATATTCTATGTAATAACCATAGAGACTAAGTATATACCTAAAGACTAGATATTGTTCCTATATTCTATAAGTAGTTGATTTAGCATATGATTTGTCCATATTTTGCAACTGAGCTCAGAAAAATTGTTGGCTTTGTATTTTGGGAGATCTTTACATTATAAAATGAGCAGAGTGTTTTTTATTATGTTAGTCATAGTTTGGTTTTATTGTTGTTTTTGAAACCTGGCAAAAATGAGTAAAACTACCACTGATACCAACAAAATCCAGAAAATCATCAGGGAATACTCTGAAAACTTGTATCCAAAAAAAAAAATTAAAATGTAGAAGAAATGGATAATTTTATTAACACATACAATTTACCAAAAGTAGGCCCAAAGGACATAAGCAATCTAAACAGACCCATTACATACTCCAAATAAAGAAGGTAATAAAAAGCTTCCCAACAAAGAAGAGCCCAGGCCCTGACGAGTTCACAGCAGAATTCTACCAAACTTTTAAAGAATTAATGCCTATACTCCTCAAACTATTGCAAAAAGTAGAAAAGGAAAGGGCACTCCCAAATTCATTCTATGAAACCACCATCATCCTGATACCTAAACTGGGTAAGGATACATCTAAGAAAGAGAACTGTAGACCAATTTCCCTGATGAGCATAGATGAAAAATTTCTCAACAAAATCCTGGCAAACCAAATTCAGCAACATGTAAAAAAGATTATACATCTTGACCAAGTGGGCTTCATTCCACAGATGCATGGCTGGTTTAACATATGAAAATCAATCAATGTAATTCAACAAATCAAAAAACTACAAACAGAAACCTCATGATCATCTCGACTGATGCTTAGAAGGCCTCTGACAAAGTGCAGCACTCTTTCATGATAAAAACCCTGGAGAAGATAGGCATAATAGGAAAATAACTCAACATCATAAAGGCCATTTATGACAGACCTACAGCAAATATCATATTAAATGGAGAAAAATTAAAACCATTTCCTCCATTTCCTCTAAGATCAGGAATGAAACAAGGATGTCCACTCTCTCTTATCTTATTCAATATTGTAATTGAAGTCCTAGCCAGAACAATCAGACAAGAGAAAGAAATCAAAAGGATAGAGATAGGCAAAGAAGATGTCAAATTATCCTTATTTGCAGATGACATGATCATTTACCTAAAGGACCACAAAATCTCTTCTAGAAAACTTTTAGACCTAATTAACTCCTTCAGGAAAGTGGCAGGATACAAAATTAACATTCAAAAATCAGTAACCTTCCTGTACACAAACTGTGAGCAGGAAAAGAAGGAAATTAAGGCCACAGTCCCTTTCATGATAACCCACCAAAAACTTAAACACTTAGGAATCAATCTGACCAAAGACCCTAAAGAGCTCTACAAGGAAAAGTTCAAAATATTAAAGAAAGAATTTGCAGAGGATACTAGAAGGTGGAAGGATTTCCCCAGCTCATGGATTAGGAGAAAGAATATTGTAAAAATGGCTATACTACCAAAAGCAATTTATATGTCTAATGTAATCCCCATTAAAATTCCAATGGCAGACTTTGCAGAAATAGAAAAAATAATCCAAAAATTCATATGGAAACACAACAGACCACATGTAGCCAAAATAATCTTAAAATGCAAAACCAGTGCAGGTGGGATCACAATCCCTGGCTTTAAACTATACCACAGGGCTATAGTAGCAAAAACAGCTTGGTACAAGCAGAAAAATAGGTCTAAAGACCAGTGGAACAGAATTGAAGACCCAGAGATACACCCACACATCTACAGCCACCTGATCTTTGACAAAGGAGCTAAGCATGCAAATTGAAGGAAAGATAGCCTCTTCAACAAATGCTGTGGGGAAACTTGAATTTCCACCAGCAGAAAAATGAAAACAGACCCACACCTTTCAATTTGCATGAGAGCTAACTCAAAATGGGTAAAGAACCTCAACATAAAACCAGAAACCTTAAAATTACTAGAAGAAAAGATAGGAAACACACCGCAACACATAGGCACAGGAAAGCATTTCCTTAATAAGACTCCATTTGCACAGGAAATCACACCAAGAACAGACAAATGAAATTACATGAAATTAAAAAGCTTCTGCACAGCAAAGGAAACAATCAACAGAATTAAGGAAGAACCCACTGAACAGAAGAAAATCTTCATATCCTACACATCTCAAAGAGGACTAATTTCTAGAATTTACAAAGAACTCAAGAAAGCAAATCACAAGACAACAAATAATCCAACACACAAGTGGGCAAAGGAACTGAATAGACAGTTCTCAAATGAAGAAGTTCTTAAGACCATGAAGCACATGGAAAAAATGCTCAATATCTCTAGCCATTAGAGAAATGCAAATCAAAACAACTCTGAGACTCTACCTAACTCCTGTAAGAATGGCCAGGATCAAAAAAACAAATAATAACAAATGCTGGTGAGGTTGTGGAGAAAAGGGAACCCTCTTACACTGTTGGGGCTGGGATTTAGCTCAGTGGGTAGAGCGCTGCGCTGCAGTCTCTAAGGTCCCGAGTTCAGTTCCCAGCACCGCAAAAATGGGAGAAGGGCCTGGCAATCCACTCCCAAGGCAATCCCGAAACAGTCAGCCATTGAAAACCCTCTGAGGGTCGCTATGAGTTGGATACCTACTTGACGGCACCTAACAACAACAACAACAACTTACACTGTTGGTGGGACTGTAAATTGGTTCAACCATTTTGTAAATCAATACGGAGATACCTCAGAAAACTAAAACTAGAACTGCCATATGACCCAGCTATACCACTACTGGGAATATACCCAAATTGAGATAAGTCATCACACCACAGAGACATCTGCACCTCCATATTCAATGCAGCACTTTGCACAATAGCAAGGATATGGAACCAACCAAGATGCCCATCAATAAAAGAATAGATAAAAAAAAATGGTACATATACACAATGGAATATTACTCAGCAATAAAAAATGAAATTATGTCATTTGCAGCAAAAAGGATGGAACTAGAGAACATCATCTTAAGCAAATGAACATAAGATCAAAAAGAGAAATACCATATGTTCTCATTCATATGTGGGAGCTGAATCTTACTTAAGGGAAGAAAAAGTCCTATACATAAATTGATATATAAAATATGCACAATTAAACTTAGCAAAGAAGAAACAACATGAAGAGTAGAAATGAAGAGGGAGAGAACTAGCAGAGGGAAGCAAAAATTGTCGGAGGTGGGATGGGGAGGAGAGTCAATGTAGGGGGATAGAAGGGGAGAGGATAATCTCAATGTAAACAATGCAACTTCATGAGCACATTGGAAAAATAGGGGAATAGAACCCAAATATGCATTTGAGTTTTACTACATATTAGCCATAAGACTCCATAAACCTTGTGTGTTGATGAAAGTATAGCCAGAAGTGGTGTAATGGTTGCACAATGAAAAAAGCCAATGCTATATTACTCTGTATTCCACCATCATTTACTAATAAAGGGAGGAAAAAAAGAAAAAGAAAATGTAAGGAAAAAATGAGTAAAACTTTTTTATTTTCTTAACTTTCTGACAATTATTGTTACATGAATAGATTTCATATTAGTAACTTTGGAAAAGTGTCTTAGTTATATAACTACAAAATTAAACCTTAAAAAATAAATAATATATTTAAACAATAAAATAATATTAAATAAATAATATTACTATGTTTTAAAAGTCAATGGTTTAATAAAACAAATCATCTTCAGCATGCACATCTGTGGGTTGGGCAGATGTCAACTGATCTAGGCCGGGTTTAGCTGATCTTGACTGTACTCCTTCATTCTTCTATGGAGCACTTTAGAGCCTGGCTGAAACTGGAATCTGATTCCGGGGACTTAGCTGAGGGCCTCACGCTGGGATGAGTGAACTAGCCCCATCATTCTATGTAACATTAGTAACAAAATCACAAGAATACGAGAAACACACCTGCTCTCTTGAGGCTCAGGCCAAGAACTAGCACACTCTATTGACCAAATGGGGTCACATGTGGATTTGATTCCAGGGTCAGAGTGAGAAAGTATGGCAAAGTTGCACAGCAAAGGGCAAAGATATATAGAGAGAATTGGAGCCAATAATGCAGCTGTTCTTTATTATACACATAAAGTGCCCAAATTGTAAATATATAGCTTTATTGATTTGCACAAAGTAAACATATGCTCACAACCTTCACATAAGTCAAAAGAGAGATTTCCAGCATTCCAGGAGTTCCCCTCAGACCTCCTTACACCCCCTCCCAGAATAACCACTACTCTGACTTCAAATGCCATAAATTACTTTTGCCTGCTTCTGAACTTCATTTAAATGGGATCACACAGTATTTACTCTTAGTGTGTGTTTTAATGATACTTGGAATTTGTTTTAATCAGGTATAGGAAGAC
>VMDO01036442.1:0-15150 GCA_007922755.1 Pedetes capensis
ATACAATGTATACATATATCGTACTTTACATGACACTCCGTTAATATGTACAACTTTTATGGTTTTGTGTGCAAATTAAAAATAAAAATAACATTTCCTTTAATATCAAATACTTAAGTGTAAACATAATAAAACGTACAATTACTTTTACATACATGATGAAAACTATGCAATGTTCATGAAAGAAATAAGAAACAATAAAATAAATGGAGACACATAAAATGTTCACGGATTGAAAAGCCCAGTATAGCAAAATGTAAATTCTCCCTCAATTGATATACAGATTTAATGTAATTTCTATCAAAAATCCCACCAAGATTTTTTGTAGATAGTTCCAATGCTTACATATAAAGCCAAATAAAATAGAACTGTTAAATAATTTTTATAAGAAAAATGCAATAGGAAGAATCAGCCTATCCAATTTCAAGACTTATTACATGGCCACAATTATCAAAATTGTGTGATGCTGGCACAGGAACAGACACATAAATCAATGGCACAAAATAGGGAATCCACAAATAGACTCACACAAATATATATAATTAATTTATAACAAAGATGAAAAAAGCAATGAAGGAAAAATAACAGTGGCACCAGAGCAATTGGACACCCATAGTCAAAATACGAATCCCTATCTAAATCTCAGACTTTATATAAAAATTAATTGAAAATTGGTCATGGACTTAAATGTAAAACATCAAACCAAAAAACCTTTAAAAAAAGAAAGGAGAAATTTTCAGTACTAAAGAGATAGGCAAAGAGTTCTTATGCTTGAAAATAAAAGCACAATCCACAAAAAGATAGTTGATAAATTGGACTTTAACAAAACTAAAACATTTCCTCTGTGAATGACCCTGCTAAAAAGAATGAAAAGACTAACTACAGAGTGGGACAAAATATTTACAAAGAACAATCTCTCAAAAGTCAAAATTTTAAAAATCCAATTAGAAAATGGAAAACACACCTGGAAAGTCTGCCTATTCTTCATTTTAATCCTCTGAAGATTTGTCCTTGGCCCTTTTCTGTATTCTACATACTATGCCTGCATAAATTCAACATTTGTTTTAATAGCTAATTTATGTATCTATATGAAATGAACTAGTGTCTCCAGGGTAGACTATTCAAGGGTGGAAAACTGTCTGCTTGAAGCTGCATATGGCCTGCAGATGGGTTTTGTTTGGTTGGCTTACCAGATTTTTTTTAACTTGATGCCTCTGGGTAGGGTCTGTGCTCATCTCATCCTTTTGTCTTAGCCCCATAATAGCCCCAGCCAGAAATCATCCATTATATTACATGTCAGGACCAGGGGTATCCAAACTTTTGGCTGCATCCAGTAAAGAGGAATTGTCCTGGGCTGCATATAATTATTTTTCTTTTTTATTCATATATTAATTGTACATGTTTATGGAATATACAGTGATAATTCAGTTAATGTACACAGTGTGAAATTATTAAATCAGGGTTTTTGACACTTTCATCTACTTAAACATTATACAAAAACTTTTTGATTAAAATGTAACAATAATTGTATATGTTTATGGGGTATAATATGATTTTTTAAAGTTGCATACGGTATAGTGAGATTCATATGGAATTTTCATAGAGTTGCAATCTGTGTTTTGCACTTGTTCTTTCCCTCTTTACCCCTCTTTGTTGTTGCCTATTCTCTTCCTACCTTTCCCAACACCCTCTCCCTCTCATATTCCCCTCCTTCCTCATATTGGGTCTACTTGTATTTTCCAAACTTCTTCTTGCTGCACTTAGGTGCCATCGAGGTGGTGACCCTATGTACAACAGGTGAAACAGTATTGTTAGTGTTTCTCTTCTATTCATAGGGTTTCCAATGGCTGATTGATTTTTGGGAGTGGGTTGTCAGGTCCTTCTCCCAAGCCTGCAGCACCTGGTGTTCCCAGGTAGTCTCCCATCCAAGTACTAACCAGACCTGCCCTGCTTAGCTTCTGAAATCTGATGGGATCAGATGCCACAGTGGTACGGCAGAAGGCTTTCCAATCTTCCATATGTACAATTTTGTGTGTGTGTGTGTGTGTGTGTGTGTGTGTGTGTGTGTTCTTTAAGGCAGCTCTTATATCCACATATGAGTGAGAATATACAATATGTCTCTTTTTGAGTCTGGATTATTTTGCTGCAAATGACTTAATTTCATTCCTTTCCTGAGGAATAACATTCCATTGTGTATATATACTACATTTTTAATCCAATCATCTGTTGATGAACTTTTGGGCTGATTCTCTACCCTTGCAATTGTGGAAAATCCTGCAATAAACATTTAAGTGCAGGTGTCTGTATGGTATGATGACTTATCTTTCTTTGGTTATAGTCGTAAAAGTGGTATACCTGGATCATATGGTAGTTCTATTTTTAGCTTTCTGAGGAACATCCATCCTGATTTCCATAATAGCTGAACTAATTTATATTCCCACCAGCAATGTTAAGAGTTCCTTACTGCCTTCCCCCACACCATTGACAGTATTTGCTTTTGTTTGTTTTGTTGATGTTAGCTATTCTGAGTGGGGTGAGATAGAATCTTAGTGTAGCTTTGACTTGCATTTCTGTGATGCTAAGGATATTGAATTTTTTTTCATATGTTCATTGGCTATTTGTATTTCTTCTTTTGAGAACTGTTGATTCAGTTCCATTGCCCATTTATTTATTGAATTTTTTGCTACTTTGGCATTTAATTTCTTGAGTTCTTTGTATATTCTGAATATTAATTCTCTGTCAGATGTATAGGTCACAAAGATCTTCTCCCATTCTATGGGTTATCCCTTTATTGTTTCCTTTGCTGTACAAAAGCTCTTTAATTTTATGTAATCCCATTTGTCAATTCTTGGTGCAATTTTCTGTGCTGTTGGACTCTTGTTAAGAAAGTACTTTCCTATGCCTATATGTTGGGAGCATGTTCCCTACATTTGCTCCTAGTAGTTTCAAACTTTCTGGTTTTTTATTAAGATCTCTGATCCACTTTGAGTTGGTTTTCATATAGGTCAAGAGATATGGGTCTATTTTCATTTTTCTACATATGGATATCCAGTTTTCCTAGCACCATTTGTTGAAAAGGCTCTCCTTTCTCCAATGTATGCCTTTAGCACCTTTGTCAAGGATCAGGTGGTTGTGACTCCATGAGTCTTCTATTCTGTTCCATTGATCTTCATGCCTGTTATTGGGGCGCCACATAAATTACATAATAGGGTTTGTCCATGTGCATAATAAGGAGATGTCATAAAGAAAATAGATGTGAAAAAAATATGATGTTAAAATATTTGGGAGGGCCACATTACTAGATTTTCTGGCCTGTAGACCATAAATTGGATATGCCTGCTGTTGACACTCAGATTGTGACTCCAAATATAATGATTCAAAAATATATCTGAAGCCCATGCTACAACCCAGCCCTCTAATAATATATTCAACTTTTGCCATTATCTCCATTTGGATATCTGACAGGCACCTCACACTCAACATAGATAGAACTAAGCTGAGGATTTCCCCTTCAAATCTTATCTTGCTGTGTTCCCCCTCTCAGCATATGGTATTATTGACACCCAAGTCTAAGCCAGAAGTTCACACTTGTTCTCCATCATCCATGTTCTCATTTATATGCAACTGGTTAGCAAGTCCTGTCAAGTCTACCACCTAAAGTGGGGGTAAGGGGGAACTTATCTGTATAATGTACAACAAAATGCATATATGGAAATGTCACAATGAAAAACATGTCAGAATGAATCACATTAAAGTGTACATTAAAATTTTCCAATAAAAAAACTCTACCACCTAAATCATTCTCAAATGTATGTCCTCTTCTTCCTCCCCACTACCATATTTTTAACTCAAGACCTCATCATCTCTACTTAGGCCATTACAAAAGCCTCCATAGGGCATTTCAAAATTAGATATCTATTAACTCCTAATCTCAACTCTTTCCAATTCAGTTCACATTGTAAGTTCAAGTCTAGCACTCTAAGGAACTCTCTAGATTCGCTATACCTCAGTGACTTTGCATGTTTTCTCTGCTTGACATATCCTTCCCATTTCCTTCACTTCAAAAAACACATAGTCTTTTTCATATCTCCACTCAAACTTGACCATCTCTAAAATAAATGCTTTTCCTAAGACCTCATTTCCTATCTAAGATAGGTGTGCAAACCCCTCTCACTCATCTCCGCCATTAAATGAATGTCTCTATTGGCAGAGAAGATACTCATTGTATCCCACATGCTTTTTATAAAGTATTTTGATATACAATTGTCCATCAATAATTTTTAAACTAATGGTTCTATGAATAACATCTATCTCCACTGGACTGCTGCCTAAGAGTCTTTGCAATCCAGCTCCAATCTCCATTTTCACCCATCTGTCTCACTATACCCCTACATAATCTTATGTTCCACACAACATAAACAGTTAAGAATGCCACATTATAGCTTTTGACTGGGAAAAAGTTTATAAAATTTAATAGTTACTTTCAAAATTTAAATAAATTGCCACTATGACTGTTGAAAAAGGAACCTGTACTGGTTTGCTTCCTGTATCACTGCTTATGTTCTCCTTAATATCTCCTCTAATAGAGGTACAGCTCTTTTAGAGACTCTAAAATCTCCTCTTATAAGTCTATCCCTCATCTACCAGATTAAATGCTATCTTCTTGAAACCAGGCCAGGTCTACCCAGACAGAAACAGAAGTGTTTGTTCCTTTCCCTGAACTCCTCTACCCCTTAAATTCTCTGATAACTATCCAATTTTGCCTTGTTTTGTATTTTTGTATGCATAGCTTTTATCCCTTCCCTGGGTATAATCTCCTTCAGTGCAAAGAACATGTCTTTTTTTGGCCTTTGGATGCCCTCTAGCATCCTGAATTTAGCATGTACTCAATGCATATTTTAAATGAATATTAAACAAAATCATATTGGGGAGCATTTCAACTAATTGCAAATGCATTTGGCATTTGATTATCATCCCCAAAGCCAACTGCCTTGTGAATTTGAAAAAGTGAGGCTCATCCACAGTAATAATTACCTATTAATTATCATGATGGTGTTTCCCATTTAAAAATATTAACATAGGGAGAAGCAGGTTTCAAAGTCAATGAGAGGAGTACATACTTTGGTTTTGATTTCCAAAATCAAAACTACAGAAGCCATTTCCATATGGCTTGCTTGGAACATGATGTGATCACTCCAGCTTCCAAATGCAACTATATTGGCAACTCAGAGGTATCTCTTCAAACCCTGAGAAGAGAAAAAAAAAAAAACTGGAGCCTTCCTGAGATAAAGAGCTGCAATTTAATTTGTCATTGCATAACCCAGTCACAGAAAGCATGAAGGAGCTCACGTTTTCATTCCCTTCATGGTAGACATTTAATTATATGATAATTACTTACAGCTTGCTGCTCAGCTTCTACTTTTATGAAATGTAAATTATGCTTCACTCAAAAGTGCAAGATGAGCATTTAAAATACTTCACTAAATAGGTTTAAAGACTTTTCTGACTTTTTCCCAGGTCAAGAATTAGAAAGGCAATATACCTTTATAGGAACTTTTCATTTAGATACCAGGAAATCTGGGATCTTAATGAATACCTGAAAGACAGAAAAGCTTCCAAGAGAAAATATATAGTGGGTTGTAAACAGGCTCAATGGACTCAGTAAAACCAAAGCCTCATTCCTCAGAGTAAGTCAACCACTTTATCAACTGTGCCTACTGGTGGACTCATTAACTCAGTTTTACTGGTAAGTCTAAAGAAAACAAAAAGTCATGGCAATAATAAAGATATCATTTGAATGACTATGTTTGGAAATGCATGTCAAATGCATCTTAGTATTCTTCTATGGCATTTTCTATAGCATTATTTTCTCCTGATATTAAAATAATGGATCACCTTTCAAAATTCAAGTAATTAGAAAAATAATTATTATTTTCACCACTACATTTTGCATTGTGTTAGCTTTCCATTGCTGTAACAAAATACCTAAGAAAATCAACTTAAAGGAGAAAGGGTTTATTTACTTTGGCTCATGGTTTCAGAAGTTTCAATCCATGGTTGCTTGACCTCATCACTCAGGACTTGAAGTGAGGCCAAACATTATGCCAAGGAACATAGAGTATAGCAAAGCTGCTCCCTTTATGTTGGCCAGGAAGCACAGAGAGTTCACTTTTATGAAAAAGACCCTCCTCCAAAACTCATTAAGTTACCAATCCATAAATAGAATAGATTTATCCTCATGATCCAATTACTTCCCACAAGGGCCCACCTCTAAATACTGCTGCATTGGGGACCAGGCCTTCAACACATGAGTTTTTGGAGTACATTTGAGATCCAAACCATAACATACATTTAAGTAAAAAACCTAGATTGGGGAACCCAAGGCCAAATGATGACTCAAAAGAATCATGACACATTCTCCTTAAATCTTGTGCCTTGCCTCCAAAGGCTTTCCCATTGTTTATTGACAGCTCAGAATTTAACAGTGACTAGTTTTTCTCTCCATGATATGTGTCTCTGGTTGCTCATACAAAGTCTTGAGAGGAAAAGTTCAAAGAAATACTGAAATGAATAAGCACCAGAAGGAGAAAGAGATAGCTTAACTTTTCGGGTGGGAAATATATGGAAATTTAAGCAAATTATTTGCCATAGTTTGATTATGAAATAGGAATCCAGGATCAACTACCACTGATAATAATAAAACATCTTATACTCATAGATGGTTATTTTATTTTCAAACCTTTTCTGCATAAAATTCATAGTATGTTATAATTATAGAGAACATTAAAATGCATCCAGTGTAAATCTATTTTAATATATTCTTAATTTATTATTATAAACTTTTTATCAAATTATAACATACAAAATAATAAAGGTTAATCTTAATTGTACAGACTGATTAAGTTTAAATGAGGAGGGGTTCTCATTAAGACAGTGGATAGTTAACAGCCACATTTTAACTGGGGAGAAAAACTGTTAGTGAAACTTGTGGAGAGTAGATTTAATTATTTTTTTAAAAGAACAGCATGAAGACAACTGGCCAAATTGTGGCGATTAAAATGATGGAGAAGAGGAGGAAATGGCGGGATGATTTATCAGAATCCTCAACCCATGGGAAACAACTGTGAAAAGTTTCAGAGGACAGAGGCCCTCCAGAAGAGTGTGCAGCTGCCTAGAGGTACTTCAGAAAACAAAAGTGGAGGTCTGCTAGAATCTCCTGGGAGGAGGCCAGGCTGTGTGGCCCCCCTGCAGGGTCTCAGACCCCAGGACTGTGATGTTTTATTCTTTTTACTGGAGAGAGACTGTTGCACCCTGGCCTCTGGCGTGACTGGAACAATGAGCTGGAGGGAGAGAAACTGAGTGGTGGTGAGTTTGGAGGATGGAGTAGAATGGCTGGTACTGCTAGAATCCCATGTCTAAGAAAGTCTACCCAGGCTGGGGTGCATTTAGAGTCCTGCCACACAGAGAAGGGGTGCCATGCGACTGGGGAACCTAAGAGATATTTCAGGCAGTGGTGAGTTTAGGGCTCAGGCCAGTTACCCAGAGAAATGGTACCACAGGATCCATGAGCCTAAGAGAGATGGTTCAGGCAGTGGCACATTTAAGCACTGGGAGTACAGGTGGGACTGGGGAGACTAAGAGACATTATTTAGCCTGTGATGCCTTCAGGGCCTGGGAGTATCTATGACTGCAATGCAGAGAAGTGGTGCTGAAGATTGGGGGAGCCTAAGAGAGATGGTTCAGGTAGAGCATGTTTATAGCCCGGAAGTGCCTGCAATCTAGATAAGTGGCACATGTGGGACAGGTGAGCTGAAGAGAAATGGCTCAAGCAGGGGTGCCTTTAGGACCTGGGAGTACCAGCAATGTGAAGTACTGGCACTGTGGGATGAGGGAGCCTAAGAGACACTGTTTAGGCTGTAGCATAGTATTTGGGGTCTGGGAGCACCGACAACACAGAGAAGGGGCTCTGCGGGTCTAGGGAGCCTAAGAGAAACAGTTCAGGCAGTGGTGCAATTGAGGGCTGGGAGCATACAGGACAGAGAGAAACAGATGGGGCAGTACGGACTGCACAGGCTTCAGCAAGAGCTAGGCACTGGACATGGAGGCTAGAATTGGCAGGGTTGGGGAGAGAAGCACCAGCAACCAGTCATTGTCCAGCCCCATGGGAGAAGGTGGGGAGAACCGCTTTACATATGGAGGAGGTGAGACCAAGAACCTAAATCAAGCAATGGGAAAGACTCAACAGAAAAACACATGATCCATGAAAGGTCAAGCTGGGTGGGAAGATCCAATAGACCAAAGCCTTTCAATGGACAATCTCAAAGTAACCAGATCCTTAGAGATGTGAGAAGATCTTAGAGCCCTGCTTATAAATATGTTGAAGGATCCCAATCACACCATGATGAGAGCAATTGATTCACTGGACAAAAAGGCATCTAACTTGGAAGAAAATTCAGCAAAAAAATTAAGATCCTGGGAATACAAAGCAAAGACAATCAACTCAATATTACAGTAGAACCTTCAGTATCCAGACTAGATAAAGCCAAAAACAGGATATCTGATACTGAAGAAAAAGTCGAGGATCTTATCTACTCAGATGCCAAGAAAGAAAGAAAGATGAAGCAGTATGATCAAGATTTTCAAGAGGTCTTTGATAAAATGAAGAAACACAACCTATAAATTCAGGGTGTTCATGAAGTAGCTGAACACAACATGAGAAGGTTAGGAAATTTACTCAAAGAGATTTTAGATGAGAACTTTCCAAAGTTAAACAAGAACTGGATACCTATACAATTGAAACATTCAGAACTCCAAATAGAGTAGATCAGAACAGATCCTCTACACAATGCATTATAATTGGAATGCTAAATCTAGAGTGCAATTAAACTATTCTAAAAGTTACAAAAGAGAAATGCCAACTCATTTACAAAGGCAAACCCATCAGAATAATAGCTGATATCTCAACAATAATTTTAAAGATAAGGAAAGTTTGGTCAAACATCATTCAAGTCCTGAAAAGGAATAACTGTCAGTCAAGATTACATTGCCCAGTAAAGCTATCCTTTAAAATAGATGGAGAGTTCAAGGCAACCCATGATATTGACTTGTTTAAATGATTTGTGACCAAGAAGCTAGCATTACAGAGGCTCCTCAATGAAACACCACATATGGGAGAGTTATACCAACCCCAAATACAAAATAAAAGGAATGAATAATAAACATGAGGGGAAATTATGAAAACAATAGGCTACATATAAATTAAAAAACAGAAATAAGCACCAAATTGATGCAGAATAATAAGCTCCTCTCATTAACTATCCTAAATGTAAACATATTAACTCACTATTCAAGAGGCATAGACTAGCCAATTGGATTTTTAAAAACATAAATCCTCAATATGCAGTATTCAAGAGACTCACCTCATCCATAATCACAAAGGGCTGGAAATTAAAGGCTGGAAAACAATTTACCAGGCATGTGGGAAGCAGGAAAGAGTAGGAGTAGCAATACAAATTTCTGCCAACTTAGACTTCAATTGCAATCTAATCAGAAGAGACAAAGCCAGACACTACATATTAGAAAAAGGAATAGTCAATCAGGAAGCCATAATGATACTTAATACTTACTCATCAAATACAAGTGTACCTCACTTAATAAAACAAAATTTTATTGGGGATGAAGGAATACATGGGGCCAGACACAATAATTATGGGAGATTTCAATACCCCACTTTCACCAAGAGACAGGCCATCAAAGCAAAAAAACCAACATATAAGTGATGGGGTTAAGTAGCACCATATACCAACTGGACCTTACAGATGTCTACAGAATATTCCACCCATCAGATGTGGAATACAGATTCTTCTCAGCACCACATAGAACTTTTCTAAGACAGACCACATTTTAGTCCACAAAATGGCCTCAATAAATACATAAAAATAGAAATCATCCCCTGTACCTTATCAGATCACAACGGAAGAAAACTGGAACTCAAAAGCAAGAAAATTTTCAGAAATGTTACAAATTCATTGGAGACTAAATAATATACTGCTGAATGATCAATAGGTTATTGAAGAAATCAGGGATGAAATTTTTAAATTTCTCCAATCAAATGAGGTTGAAAACACCTCCTACCAAAACTTAGATGATACACCAAAGGCAGTTTGAAGAGGGAAGTTCATAGCTGTGACTGCCTTCATCAATAAGCTAGGGAAGGCCCAATTAAATAATTTAATGATGCATCTTAAGGCACTAGAAGGCCAACAACAAGCCAACCCCAGAAGGAGTTCTCAAACAGAAATTATTAAGATCAAGGCTGAAATTGGATAATTAGAATCTAAAAAGACAATTCAAACACTTAATGAGACTAAGAGCTGATTATTAGAAAAGGTTAATAAAATAGATGCACCCCTAGCCAGTCTCACAGAAAGAACCCAAAGTTTTAAAAATTAGAGATGAGAATGGGGTCATAACCACTGATACCACCAAAATCCAGAAGATCATCAGGGAAACTTTGGGAAATCATACTCCCTCAAAAATGAAAATACAGAAGAAATGAATACTTTCATTAACACATATGAATCACCAAAATTAAGCCCTGAGGACATAAGTAATTTAAATAGACCCATTACATTCACCAAAATAGGGAGAGTAATAAAGAATTTCTCCACAAAGTAAAGCTCAGGTCCCAATGGGTTCACAGCAGAATTTTATCAAACCTTCAAAAAAGAATTAATACCTATTCTCCTCAAATTATTTCACAAAATAGAAAAGGAAGGAGCATATCCAAAATCATTCTAAGAAGCCACTATCATTCTGATACAAAAACCAGGCAAGCATACTTCAAAGAAAGAGAACTATAGATCAATTTCCCTGATGAACATTGATGCAAACATTCTCAATAAAATTCTGGCAAATCAAATTCAGCAACACATATAAAAGGTCATATACCATCATCAAGTATGCTTCATGCCACAGAAGTAAGGCCATTTCAGCATATGAAAATCAATGTAATTCAACAAATCAAGACACTTGCAGGCAGAAATCACATGATCATCTTAATTGATGCTAAAAAGGCTGTTAACAAAGTGTAACACCCTTTCATGATAAAAGCTCTGGAGAAGATGGGCATAATAGGGAAATACTTCAACATCATAAAGGCAATCTATGACCAGCCTACAGCCAATATCGTATTAAACAGGGGAAAATTGAAACCATTCCAAGATCAGGAACAAGAAAAGGATGTCCATTCTCTCCTCTCTTGTTCAATATTGTGATCCAAATCCTAGCCAAAGCAATCAGACAGGAAAAAGAAATCAAAGGGGTGCAGGTAGGCAAAGGAAAGGTCAAATTATCCTTATTTGGGGATGACATGATCCTTTACCTAAAGGACCAAAAAAATTCCTCTAGAAAACTCTTAGAGCTAATTAACTCCTTCAGCAAAGTAGCAGGATATAAAATTAACACTCAAAAATCAGTAGCCTTCCTTTACACCAATGGTGAATAGGAAGCAAAGGAAATTAAGTCAACAATCCCATTCACAATTTCCCACCAAAAAATTAAATATTTAGGAATCAGTCTAACCAAAAATCCTGATGATCTCTACAAGGAAAACTTTAAAACACTAAAGAAAGAAGTTACAAAGGATACTAGAAGATGGAAGGACCTCCGCTGCTCATGAATTGGAAGAATCAATGCTGTAAAAATGGCTGTATTATCAAAAGCAATTTACAGCTTTAATGAATGCAATCCCCATTAGAATTCCAATGACAGACTTTGCAGAAAAAGAAAATAATAATCCTAAAATTTATATGGAAACACAAAAGGTCACATATAGCCAAAAAATCTTAAGCTACAAAAACAGTTCAGGTGGGATCACAATGCCTGACTTCAAATTATACTACAAGGCTATAATGGTAAAAAAAAAAAAACAGCTTGGTACTTGCAAAAAATAGGCTTGAAGACTAAGAGAACAGAATTGATGACTGAGAGATACACCTACGCAACTACAGCCAAATGATTTTTGACAAAGGGAATAAGGACATGCAGTGGAGAAAAGATAGTCTCTTCAGCAAATGCTGGGAAAATTGGATATCCATCTTCAGAAAATTGAAAATAGACCTGTATCTCTTAATTTGCACAAAAATCAATTTGAAATACATAACAGACCTCAACATTAAAATGGAAGCCTTAAAACTACTAAAAGAAATGATAGGAAACATGCTCCAACATATAGGCATACGAAAGTATTTGCTTAACAAGACTCCATCACCCAGGATATGGCAAATGGAATTACATGAAATAAAAAAGCTTCCTTTTTCTCCCTTCATTAGTAAATGATGATGGAGTACAGAGTAACACAGCTCTAGCTTTTGCCATTATGCATTCTTTACATCACTTCTGGCAACACTTTCATCAACCCACAAGGTTTATGGAGTCTTATAGTTAATATGTAGTAAAACTCAAATGCATATTTGAGTTATAGTCCCCTGTTTTTCCAATGTACTCATGAAGTTGTGCTGTTTACATCGAGATTATACTCCATCCATTCATCCCTCCACATTGATCCTCCTCATCATCCCACCTTCCACAATATTTACTTCTCTCTTCTAGTTCCCTCCCTCCTTCCTTCTATTCTCTATATTGTCCCTTCTTCACTAAGTTTAATTTTGCATTTTATATGTCAATTGACATATGGGATTTTTTTCTTCCTTTAAGTATGATTCAGCTCCCACATATGAGTGAGAACATATGGTATTTCTCTTTTTGAGCTTATGTTTGTTTGCTTAAGATGATGTGCTCCTCTTCCATCCATTTTGCTGCAAATGACATTATTTCTTTTTTCATTGCTGAGTAGTATTCCATTGTGTACATGTACCATAGTTTTTTATCCATTCTTCTGTTGATGGGCACCTTGGATGGTTCCATATCCTTATTATTGTGAAAAGTGCTGCATTGAATATGGAGATAAATATGGAGATGTCTTTGTGGTATGAAGACTAGTCTCCACAGGAGTATATTCCCAGTATTAGTACAGCTGGATCATATGGAATTTCTAATTTTAGCTTTCTGAGGTATCTCCATATTGAACTGCAAAGTGGTTGAACCAATTTACAGTCACACCAACAGTGTAATAGGGTTCCTTTTTCTCCACAACCTCACCAGCATTTGTTATTATTTGTTTTGTTTATCTTGGCCATTCTTACAGGAGTTAGGTGTAATCTTAGAGTTGTTTTGATTTGCATTTCCCTAACGGTTTAGGATATTAAGTATGTTTTCATGTGCTTTGTGGCCTTACAACTTCTTCATTTGAGAACTGTCTGTTCAGTTCTTTTGCCCATTTGTGTATTGGATTATTTGTTGTCTTTGGAACTGCTTTCTTCAGTTCTTTGTAAATTCTAGAAATTAGTCCTCTATCAGATATGTAGATGTGATTTTCTC
This sequence comes from Pedetes capensis, assembly GCA_007922755.1. Lineage (NCBI taxonomy): Eukaryota > Metazoa > Chordata > Mammalia > Rodentia > Pedetidae > Pedetes > Pedetes capensis. The sequence goes on from VMDO01036442.1 coordinate 13,441, forward strand.
CATTCAGTGAGGTTTTCCTTAACTCTATTGATTGTTTCTTTTTCTGTACCGAAGCTTTTAAATTTCATGTAATCCTATTTGTCTATTCTTGTTGCAATTTCCTGAGCAATTGGAGTCTTATTAAGAAAAAAGCTTGCCTATGCCTATCTGTGGAGCATGTTGTCTATCTTTTCTTCTAGTAATTTTAAGGTTTCTGGTTTTATGTTGAGGTCTTTTATCCATTTTGAATTAACTCTCATGCAGATTGACAGGTGCAGGTCTGTTTCGATTTTTCTGCAGGTGGAAATCCAAGTTTCCCAACACTATTTGTTGAAGAGGCTATCTTTTCTCCAATTTGCCTGCTTAGCTACTTTGTCAAAGATCAGGTGGCTATAAATGTGTTGGTATATCTCTGGGTCCTCAGTTCTATTTCACTGGTCTTCAGGTCTATTTTTATGCTATTACCAAGCTGGTTTTGTTGCTATTGCCCTGTAGTATAGTTTAAAGTCAGGGATTATGATCCCATCTTCACTAATTTTGCAGCTTAACAGTGGTTTTGCTATACACGGCCTTTTGTGTTTCCATATGAATTTTTGGATTATTTTTTGTATTTCTGCAAATACTGTCATTGGGATTTTAATGGGGATTTCATTAAATCTATAAAATGAAAAAAGCTTCTTTATGGCAAAGGAAATAATCAACAGAGTTAAGGGAGAGTCCACCAAATGGGAGAGAAATCTTTGCATCCTACACATCTGACAAAGGACTAATTTCTAGAAAATACAAAGAAGAAAGCAAATTCCAAGACAACAACAAACACAATACACAAGTGAGCAAAGAAAATGAACAGAAAGTTCTCAAATGAAGAAGTTCCAAGGGCCAGGAAACACATGAAAAAATGCTCATAACCCCAGCCATTAGGGATATAAAAATCTAAACAATGCTGAGATTCCATCTTATTCCAGTAATAATGACCAAGATCAACAAAACAAATTATAACAAATGTTGGCAAGGATGTAGAGAAAAAGCAACCCTTTTACACTGCTGGTGGGATTGCAAATTAGTTCAACCACTTTGGAAATCAATATGGAGATACCTTAGAAAACTAAGAATAGAGCTGCCATAAGACCCAGCTATATCAGTCCTTGGAAATACCCAATGGGAGATAAATCATCATATCATAGAGACATGTGCATTTCCATATTTAATGCAATACTTTTCACAATCACAAGGATATGGAACCAACCAAGATGTCCATCAACAGAGGAATGGATAAAAAATGTGGTATATATACACAATGGAATATTAGTCAGCAATAAAAAGAAGGAAATAAGGTCATTTGCAGCAAAATAGATGGAACACTGGAGAATATCATCTTAAGCAAACAAACCCAGACCCCAAAACAGAAATATCATATGTTTTCACTCATATGTGGGAGCTAAATATAACTTAAAAGAAGAAAAAAAATGTATATATGTAGTATATGTATATACATATATATGTATACATATATACATAGATATATATACATATATGTATGTGTATATGTATACATATATGTATGTACATGTATGTGTATATGTATATATGTATGTGCCTATATACAAGCATATGTTGTTATTGTTAGGTGCCGTTGAATCAGTATCCGACTCATAGCAACCTGATGTACAACAGGTGAGACACTATTGTCAGTGCTTCTTTGCTAGTTGTAGGGTTTTCAATGGCAAATTT
>VMDO01036443.1:0-15150 GCA_007922755.1 Pedetes capensis
ACCGTCCATTCACCTGCGGGCCGGGGCGGGCCTCGGGGGGAGGGGCGGGGGCTTTCTGAGGCTTGGGGGTCGTGCCCGTTTTTTACACATCACTGCGGATCCTGGAGACTAAACCCACCACGCCTCTCCTAGAAAGGTCGGGTGTCCCTGGGAAGGCTGCGCCAGTCCGCCCCCGAAGACGTTTACACTGCCATCCCCAAGCCCGCACCCCATCCCCCACCGACCAGCGTGGGGTAGGCGGGGGCCAGCGTTGATTTACAGATGTAGAGCCTTGCCCTCCACCCAGTGCTCCTCCCGGGCCTGCTGCGTTCTGGCTTGGCCTCTTATCACTCCCTCCTCTCCCCCTCTGGACCCGGGGTGTAGGGGTGGGGAGCCTCAGCCCTTACAACAGCGATTGGAGCAAAGGCACAGGCTGCCCGGGTGGGTGAGTCTCTCCCTCTGGCGCTCAACAGTCCCAGGGCAGGAGGAAGCTGTCATATCCACTTCTCTATTCCTCTTTTCAGTCTTTGGCCTTTAATAAAATACCTGTCCGTCCATAGGTGACTGGATCTCCAACTGCTAACAATTGTGGACTCGAGTTTGGTCTGAAATGACTCCAGGAAAGGGAGGATAGAGAAATCCACCCCACTGAAGGGGGCGGTGCCAATGGGGGAATAAACTCTGACACCGATTCTTTCCAAGAGTCCTTTGTGCGGCTGCCTTCTTAGAAGTGCCAGGGTCACCCTTTCAGCGTCTCACATACTGCTCACTCCCTCTCTAAACATCCATGGCTTTGTGCTCCACTTTGTCTGATTTCCAAATTGCCTTTAAGAAGAGAAAAGATTTCGTCAATCAGCACATTTGGAGGATTTAAATACACATGAAAGATAATGTTTTCAAAACTTCAGCAATAGGCTAGAGGACTGACCAGTTTTCAAACCAGACTCCCCTCCCCCCGCCCCGCCCAACACACGTACAGTTCTGCCAGGAAGAAGGTACCTTCATCTGTCTTTATAAATCTGGAGGAGTTCTGGTGCTAAACAGCAACAATAACAAAATCTGCCCAAACTCCAATTCCTCTTGCCTTCTCCTTCTTTCCCATATGAGGAAACTGCCGCGGAAAGGGGAAATGATGGCACTCAAGATATTTAGCTTGCTCCACTGCAGCCCCTGGAACCAGACTACTAGGCCTGGGAAGGTTCCCTCTGCCTGCTACAAAATGAAGGGCGAAATCAGTGAAATCATAGCCCCAGCTGCCTCTCCAGCCACAATCCAGAGAGGTCTACAGAGAAAAGAAGTTTAATTCCCCACACAGAAACACTTACCTAGTAGCCACTGCACAGCCAATGGCAGAGAGGTGTAAGACACATCAGGTCCTTACAGAGGGGACAAGACTAGACCATCTTTTAGTTCCCAGGCAGGACCAGAGCTACTTTGGAGTAGGAATTATCCTTCATAGATATTTGCTTTCCTGTCTTCTTACTACATAATTTCCTTCATTAATCCCCCATCTAGAAATCTCCAGGGGTGGGGAGGATGTGCATCCAAAGTGCAGGCAAAGACAAACAACGATGTTTGTCCCAGCACTCCTTATAATACTTGAACGCCCAAAAAACAGGGAAAGATTAAGTAAAATATATACATATTTTTAAAGTCTACTTTACAGTTATCAAGATCGTTTACAGACAGCTTTGACCAAAACACAGGAAAAAGCTTCATCTCACGTGAAAAGAGCACAATGCACAGAACCATAGTCAGTGTGCATGACCTTGACTATTTAAAAATAAGGATTTCTGACTGGAAAAACACGAAAAAAACACAATGTAGTTTTATGAACAGTGGCTAGTGTTCCTTCTCATACTTTCCAATTTTCTTTAATAGGATTGTATGCCTGTTGTCACTAGAAAAGGTGAGTTTAAAATACATTCTTTCCCTATCATGAGTGCAGAAATTGGTCTTCTTGTGAAAGAGGAAAGCTCAAGCCTTTCCTTCAGCTGTTCTGGGGCGAGGAGGAGGAGGGGGCAGGGAGCCCTAGGAGCAGTAATCCCCCAGCTCTGGTCCTGGTTGAAGCCTGAAGTTAACCCAGGCAGGAGGAGCACACCAGAGCAACCCCCTGCCAGGTCCCCTCCTCAGTAAGCAGGAGCAGGAGCAGATTAGAGAGCTGCTCAGTCATTCTTCAGAAGCACTCACTGGAGAAAAAGACCTCCTTGGGAGCCAAGCTGAACAGCCTGGGCCGAGGGAAGCAGAGGCCCCAGAGGAACCCTAAAGCACATAAACACAGGAGCCCGAGCAACCTTCATTGCCCTCTTGGGAGGGGGTGGACATCGAGCCCAGGGATTGGATCCCAGGTCAGGCAGAAGGAGGAGAGGTTAGGTGAGCATGCGCGAGGTGCATGGAACCCAATATGCCTGGTCCTGTCTCTCCACCCGATCACCACCCTCCTCATTCAGACTACTTTCTTGGGCCACTTCCATGGACTCCCACCTGTTCTTCCTGCTTACACTCTGCCCCCACCAATCCATCTCCCTGGTATATTCATTCCACTTTTCAAACATAAATCCTATTGTCACTTCTCTTCTTAACTTCTGGTGGCTTCTTACTGAGTGCTCTTGGAAAAAAATATCTTAACTCCTCCAAAGCCTTGCTTGATCTAGTTCCTGCCCACCTCTCTGGGCTCCACTCCTTGGACCCCTACACTACCCTTCCTCTCACCAGCAAGGATTTCTTTGAGAAATTGTTGTTGAATAAATCAATCAATCATGTTTTTGTTGTTGTTCTTAGGTGCCCTTGAGTAGAGTCTGACTGGTAGGGAACCTAGGTATCACAGAATGAAACACTACTTACACTGTGCCACCCACAGTGTTTCTCTACTATTTATAGAGTTTTCAATGGCTGATTGTTTTCCAGATTGCTTCAGGAGTGGGCTGCCCTGTCCTTCTCCCATTTTTGCGGTGCTGGACATTGAACTCAGGGCCTCAGAGAGCACAGAGCAGCTCTCTACCAACTGAGCTAAACCCTGGCATGCAAATAAATCATGGTTCAGGATAATGTCATAGCAAACACAATTTGAAGTCCAATAATAGTCTTAAAGATTATTATGCACACCACATATTTTATTTTTCTCATTGACAGGATTTTTCCCAAATGCACATATTTCCTCAAAATTAATAAAACCTTCCAGCAAAAATACATGGTTTCTTTCCCAATTCAGCATTCTTGAACTTGCTTTTCCTTTTGCCTGGAATGTTCTTCCTGAAGCTCTTCCCTCAAGTAGTCTGTTGTTGTTGTTAGGTGCCGTCGAGTCGGTATCCGACTCATAGCGACCCTCATAGGGTTTTCAATGGCTGACTGTTTCAGGATTGCCTTGGGAGTGGATTACGAGGTCCTTCTCCCATTTTTGCTGTGCTGGGAATTGAACTCGGGACCTCAGAGACTGCAGCGCAGCGCTCTACCCACTGAGCTAAATCCCAGCCTCAAGTAGTCTAGTGACCTCTAAGTATCTCAGTTCAATAATCACTTCTTCTGGGAAGTCTTCCATCATGCCTTCCTTTTGAATATGACCGAGCTGCTTCTTATAAGCCCTCTGGGTCTGGGTACATCTTCCAACACTAAGCCTAGTGATCATTTTAGATTTGTGGGATTCTGCCAATTGTCTGTCTCTTAGTATGTAAGTTCCATGAGGGCAAAGACTGCATCTAATTTATTCACCAATACTTACCATGATGTCTGTTGCATAGTAGGCTCTAGAGATGCTAAGTGAAATGTTTGCTGCATGCTTAAGGAATAGGGGCTTGACGCCAATGGGATCTGTGCAAGCCATAGAAACTCAAGACTGAATTTACAACTTTGGTTTTTTCACCAGCTTTGGGCTTTTGAGGCCATCAGTTACTGCAAGCTTTCAGTTTCTTCAGATGTCAAGCGGTTTGTTGTGAGGACTCAATAAAATGGTGCTTTGAGGGCTGAGCAGTGTCTGACACACAGTCCTACACTTTGTGTTAGCTATTGTCACCTTTCTGAGCAACTTCTGCTGACCTTTCAGGGAGGAGCTAGTGCCTGCTGGTCAGATTCTATACTTTACACTATCATGAAGGATGCTTCTCATTGCTGAGGGCTGTTTTTGGCATAGAAAGAAGGCAAAGTAAGACTTCACCATTAAAGATGAAGAAGATATGACACTAAAAGCATAAACAAAAAAGAAAAAGATAAATTGGACTTCATTAAAATTAAAAATGTTTTTGTTTCAAAGGACACCATCAAGACATTAAACAGGCAACCCACAGAATTGAAGACAATATAGGCAAATGATATATCAGTTCAGGGGTTTATATTTACACTACATAAAGACTCCTAAAACTCAATAACAAAAAGACAAATAACCCAATTAAAATGAGCAAAGGACTTTGCTAGACCTTTTTCAAAAGAAAATATATAAATGGAAAACAAACAGGAAAAGATGCTTAACACCATTAGTCAGCAGGAGAATGCAAAATAAAAATCACAATAAGGTACCACTTCACACATGCTAGGATGAATACAATGGTAGCTTGAAAATAGACAATAACAAGTGTTGCTGAGGATGTGGATTTACTTAGATGAATTTTCAAAGAGGTATATCTGTAAAGATAAAAAGTGGATTAATGATAGCCTAGGGCTGGAAGTGCTGGGAGGAAATGGGAAGTGACTACTTTTATGTTCAGGACTGTTTGGGGTGTGATAAAAAGTTTCAAAATTGATTGTGAAGATGGTTGCACAACTCTGAATATACTAACAAGTTGTACCATTTTACAAAGATGAACTTTATAGTATTGAATTGTATCTCAATAAAAAAGTGGTTTTTTTTTTTTAATTACCTGGGGCCCCGAAGGCTGGTGGTAGGAGAGATGTTTGACAGGTAACCCATCCAGTGCTAGGGGTTGTTACATTTACCAACTGATACTTCAAACCCCAAAGCATTCTCCTAACCTAGGTTGTTATGTTGGCAGCCATAGCACCCTGGCATCCAATCCTGCCTGATCTTGGAAGCTAAGCAGGGTTGGCCTGGTTAGTCCTTGGATGGGAGACTACCTGGGAGCACCAGGTGCTATAGGATAAGGAGAAGGACCTGGCGTCCCACTCCCCAATCGTCCATTGAAAACCCTATGAGTAGCAGAGAAACACTGACATAGTGCCAGACATGCCACAGTGTCAGAGAGTGTTTCATTCTGTTGTACATAGGGCTGGTGGCACCCAACAACAACCACAACCACCTAGGCTGTTATAAATCTCAGAGATCATCCAGTCCAGCACCCTTATTTTCTATACAGGGAAACTGAGGACCAGAGGGGCACAGAAAATCCAAAGTTAAGTAGCTTGTTAATACTAGAGTCAGTGAACTAAAACTTCAGTACCTTGCCTCCTTGTTCAATGATTTCTACAACTACTCTCAAGCTGCCTTTAATAAAGTTAAATATGTTTCTTTCCATCTTCATCATAAGCGGTTTCTCAGTTGGAGTATAGATAGAAAAGGACAAACCATTCCTAAAAGATAAACAAGATTATCTTTTCTGTTACAAAAAGCTTAGAATTAAATCTCCAATTAAGTTCTTGTAGTAGCAATTCTGCTCAAAACTCATTTTTTAAAATGAGCACATTTGTGTTATCGAAAAATCTCATCAAGGAAAAAAGAGATCCTATTTTTTAAAAAGTAGCTAGGCTGCAGATGTAGCTCAGTGGTAGCCCGCTTACCAATCATTTACAAGGCCCTGGGTTCCATCCCTAGCACTGAAAAAAGAAGTAACTAAGAGCACATTTCTTATTAAAATGTTATTTTCTAAGAAAATGTCAATAGAATTTAACAGAAGTTTAAGTTACTTATTTTATTCTTAGATTTTATTAATTGCAAATAAATATGCTTTTATATGTGGATCTTGGTAATCCCCAAAGAACAAAAAAATGCATGATGCCTTGTTGTTGTTTTTGTTAGGTGCTGTTGAGTAGAGTCCGACTCATAGCAACCCTATGTACAGCAGATCGAAACACTTCTCGATTCTGTGCCAGGCAAATGATCTTATTTATGTTTAAGCCCATTGTTGCAGACACTGTGTCAATCCAACAGGTGGAGGGTTTTCCTTTTCTTTTCCATTGACCTGCCACTCCCCAAAACATGATGTTTTTCTCCAGGCATTGATCTTTCCTGACTACATGTCCGAAATATGTAAGATGCAGTCTGGCCATTCTTGCTTCCAAGGAGCACTCTGGTTGCACTTCTTCTAGGACAGATCTGTTGGTTCTTTTGGCAGTCCATGGTATATTCAGTAGACATCTCCAGCACCACAATTCAAAAGCATCAATTCTTTTTCTGTCTCTCTTGTTCAATGTCCAGCTTTCATAACCATATGATACCACTGAAAATACCATGGCATGAGTCAGACGCACCTTCGTCTTCAATGTGACATCTTTGCTTTTCAATACTCTAAAGAGATCTTTTGCCACAGCTTTTCCTGGAGCAATGCGTCTTTTGATTTCTTGACTGTTGCTTCCACAGGTGTTGATTATAGAGCCAAGCAAAATCTTTGACAACCTCAATCTTTTCTCCATTTATTGTGAAGTGCGTGCTGACCCAGTCATAAGGATTTTTGTTTTGTTGATGTTTAGTCTTAACCCATATTGAAGGCTATGATGTTTGATCTTCATCAGTAAATGTTTTAAATCCTCATCACTTTCAGCAAGCAGAGTGGTGTCATCTGCATAACGCAGGTTGTTAATGAGTCTTCCTCCAATCTTGATGCTGCTTTTTTCCTCATAAAGCCCAGCTTCTCAGATTATTTGCTGAGCATATAAACTGAAGAGATATCATGAAAATATACAGCCCTGACGCACACCTTTCTCAACTTTAAAGCAGGCTGTGTTTCCTTGTTGTATTCGAACAACTGCGGCCTGATTTAAGTATAGATTCCTCATGCATACTAAACATTATTCAAAATATTTGACTAACTTTAATTTTTATTTAAATGTGGAATCATCAATGACTTTTAAAAAACAGCACTACATTCTTCTGTTTTTAATTTTTTTAAGTTGAACTTAAGGTCTCAAGCATGCTAGGCAGGCACTCCACCACTGAACCACATCTCCAACCTAAGGATCTTTGAAATATGTTTAAAAACTTTGCTAAAGTCCATGATTCATTTATTCCATAAACATTTTTGAAGGCATCCTATGCATCAGGAAGTATGCGAAGATCTAGAGACCATAGGAAGTCCTGGGGCTCCTAATGAATGTTTGGGGAGAGAAGGTGAACGAGGCACTCTCTCTTGAGACAGAATAAACTGAAAATCATTCCACAATACAGCCAAGGCCTACAAATGAGCCAGAGAAGAGTTCCCTGGAGAAGAGAATATTTAGGCTGAGCCTTATACTGTGTGTAGACCAGTCATAGTAAAAGCAAGTACTAGGCATTCCAAACTGACAGAGGAGCATAGCAAAAGAGTCAAGAAACTTCATAACATCAAATAACAGGGCTGCAGAGGAAGGGGGTGGAGACATGTCGTGGGAAATGAGGCAGGAGATGTACAGGACATTCCTACTCATTTGCCTTATACACCATGCTAAGGGGCTGTGACTTGATCCTGTATTCAGTGGGGAAGCATGAAAGGTTTTTTGCCAGTGCTTTGTAAAGATCAAGCTGACTATAGTGTGAAGGACAAATTGGAGAAGGAAGAGATGGGAAGCAGGGAGATTAGCCAAGAGGTTGTTTGATTTGGGACCAGGCAAGACAGAAAGACTGGACGAGGGCTGTAGTGATGAGAATGGGAAGTGGTAAGACCAATAGACATGAGTCTCTGCTTTTCCCCGGCTGGGGTGACTAGAGAGGGAGGTGGCATTCAGAGAGAGAGAGAGAGAAAGCACAAGAAAAGGGATCTATGTTCTTGAGCATGTAAAGTAAAAAGAGTGATTTTGATAAGTGACTTTAGTTTGGTAGTATGATTCTATATATAATCCTATTCATAATTTCTGTTCAAACACCTATTTTTCAATCAGATTTAATCTGGCTTTGTAGGTTAATAAAAGCCAATTCCATTTACTACAGTGCTCAACTGGAAATCAGTCTACTTGTTGCTTTGTTAATTGCTCAACTGAAATACCATTATTTGCAAGTACACAGTTTGAAACATTCAGAATTTGTCTGTGCACTCTATTTTGAAAAGACCTCATGTAGGAATAGTATATCTGTAATGTCAAAAGCCCCAAGCAGCTCAGCAAAACTGGAATGGTTACAAGCATCTGTGCTCACACCCTGGGCAGGATAGTAGTGTCAACACCTCCAGCAGAGCTGATAGAGCTGTCTTTCAGTCTGTCTACAGACTCTGTTTATATTCTGCAGGTTAGCTAGAAACATGTTCATCACCACCAACCCCTGAAAAAGGTCTCTGGGTCAACTTGACATTTTCTAGACTTTCCATGTACTATACTTCTTCTGCTAACAAGCTCTCCTGCTATGTCATGTTATATGATTTCTTTGCAAAGAATAAATTAGGCAGAGTATGTAAACAACACATGAACTCTAGAGATGTTGCCAGTAATTACAAACAGTGAAAATCAACAGAAGTTTTACCCAGAATTCTTTCAATGGGGACATGTCCAATTGGGACAGAGCTCAGGTTAACATACAAGGGCCTAACTACTGTTTGGAGTCATTGGTGAGATAAAACTGGAACCCAAATATAGTTGCAAAGCTAAGGAAACACAATGGGAGGTAGCTGCTTCAGAGAAAATATATATGGATAAAACACACAAACATACACACACACACACACACACACACACTTACGCACACACACATACAGTAACACCTGTTGTTTGATGAAAGGATTGTCTCTATTATTTAGGATCTCCAGGGTTTCAGCCTTGGTTCCTGCACTTTCTAAGTCACCTCAATTCTATGTTGATATTTCCTCCAAATCTGGCCCATATAGTTCTCCTGAGCCTCAGACCTTTGGATCTGACTGCCTCCTGAATCTTTTTACTGGGGTTCCCTATGAACCTTCAAATTTGACTAGCAAACTAATTCACCATATTCCTTCAAGGAAGCACTCTCTACTCTATTTTCCATCTCAATTAAATAGCACTAATGTCTGCCTACACATCGTTCCCCTCTCATCCCAAATTGTCTTCTTAACATTTTCAGAATCCATTTGTTCTTCATTCCCACTGCTTTACTTAGAGCTTCTATCACTCATCTATTGGTAATTGCTATGGAAGAAATTCTCCTGAATGTTAGCGGTATGAAACGTCAGGTACTTACTATCTCTAGTTTCTGTGCTTCGGGAACTTGGGTGCAGCTCAGCTGGCTCAGCATCTCTCACAAGGCTTCAGTCAAGGTGGTAGTGAGGTAGATAATTATCTCATGGCTCCACTGGGATAGGAGGTCCACTTTCCAGCTGACTCAGGTGGCTAGTATGCAGGCCTCTTGTCTTAAGGTGGCTTTTAGCTAGAGAGATCAGTAGTAAGTAGCTATCTGGGCTTTTCCATAGGGCAGCTCATAACACAGCAATCAGGTTCAAAAGTCTGTAACCTCAGAAATGACATCCCACCATCATTACTGTGTTCTGTCCTTAGAAGTGAGACATGTGGTTTAGCCCATACTCAAGGGGAAAGGGATACTATAGGGTGTGAGTATCAGGAGGTGGAGATCACTGGAAGCCACCCTAGAGTCTGTCTACCAGAAGGTCCTTGTCTTTTCCCTGGAAGATAATGCATATACTAGCATCCTGTCTGGCCTCTAGGCCTCCAGAGTCTCCCCACTCCAGGTCATCCTCCCTATTTAGACTTAAGAAGTTTTCCTGCAAAAACAACTGGATTATGTGGCTCCACTGCTAAAAGACCTCTGATTGCAACCTGTGCTGCCCGTGAAGACAAAGTCCAAATTCCTTGAATAGCCAATCAAGGCCTTCCACGATCTGGCCCTGGTTCGTTAGCTCTCTAGCCTAATTCTGAACTAGCATACACATCACCCTTTTATATCAAACTTTCCATGGTCCCCAGGGTCCCCCGAACAAGCCAAATGTTCTAGGCCCCACCACAAGTTCAGAGGAAGTGAAGTGTGCGTGTGTTCCTTTCTTTATCTAGTATTTTCTGCAGCTCATCCTTTAAGGAATGGTTTCATGGCACCTCCTATGATATGCCTACTCTGATTCTCCCTGCCTTCAAGCCCCTTAAGTTCTTTAGGACATAGTGCTATTTGAGGATCTTACCCAGTACCTGGCACATACTATGAGACACTGGCAGGTTTGTCATTTTCTTAAATAAAAGCAAATGATACTAGAGCTTTACAAAAGGAATAAAAGAGCATAGATCACTAGAGTTCAAATGAGGGAGAACTTGAAGAGCCTGAGAAGAGAAAGGAGAGTGTATGTCCAAGGACACACTGCTATTCAGCAGCAGAGCTGGAAATAACTAGCTAGCTTAGCCAGACGTCCTCACACCACCTCAAGGGCTCTTTCTATTTACTCCTAAATTGCCTTTACTGCTCTACCCTATTACCCTTAGAAATCTATGATTCTCTAAAAATGGGAAAAACAGGAGTTTGAAAATAAGCCTGCAGGTGATGCTTCTCTGTTGCTCTTTGGGTCCATTTGAGTCCTAAGATCGTCTCCAGGTTGGTGTAAACATGAACTTCCCATATGATAAGGTGGTGAGAATCACATTCTCATCTGGGGTAAAGCAATCTGAGGAACGTGCATCTACTTTTTAGGGTTTGGGGGAGGGCTGGGCTTGGTTGCAGGAGTTTGTGGTCCCAGAGGACCACGCTTGGCCTGCACTGGTAGTGGCACTCCTCTCCATTCCCTGCAGGGTCCACTCAGCACTCTCTTTCTGCCTGTATTTGTGGATTTCCAGTTCCAGAACTTCAGACTCCAGGATATTCCCTAGGAGAAACATAGGGCAGCAGCAAGGTTTCCGTTCCTACTCCTTCCTTTTCTACTGAATAAATCCTTAACATACCAAAAAGAGATAACAGGGGCTCGCTGCATGTGCTGCCTGAGGAGCTACAGCAGCCGTGGCAATTCCAGTGACAGTCCCATCTCGGAGAACAGCAAGAGGGAGGAATCTGACAGGAGGTGCTGAGGACTACACAGCAGGTCAAAGGTGCTGATGGGGGGAGGGCGGTGGCAGGGCAGCTGCGTGTGCTTTACACCCTACAGATATGGCCAGGCCCTTGGCAGATCCTGGGTACTTTCAGTGGGGAGAGGAGATTAGGGCTCAAGCTAGAAAGTCGACAAGTGTGTCTTTCAGAGTTTGGGTGTTATGGTCAGACAGACTTCAAACTCCAGCTCCTCCTAAGTTCCATACATTAGTTGACTTTTCCTTGACCATGTTTTCTCAATGTCTGTGAGACTCAAGAGGCACTTCTATAAAGTGGGGACAATGGTGGTACTGACTTTAATGTGTTTCTCTAAGTTGAAATAGGATCATGCACGTAATATGTGACAAATGGTGCCTCTATTACAGATTTGGGAGAATCCAAAGCAACTGCATTCCAAATGAATATTAGACTATGACCTCTAACATATCAATCCAGAGAACTGCTCACGTCAGCTTCTCTGATTACTAGCTGTGTGATCTTGGACATATTTCCTGGCCTCTCTGTGCCCTTGCTTTCCTTGTCTGTAAAATGGGAGTAATAACAGCATTGACTTTACAGAATTGTAATAAAGATTAAACCAAGGCTGACATATAGTGTTGTTACTATTTTTCTGTACATAGTCTTTCTGCAGCTACCTGCCATCCAAGTTTACTTTCCTGCTGTAGTGGAAAGGCTACAGGCTTTGCAAGCAGATTTGTTTGAGATGTTCAGAGTGTAGGTCCATGGTCCCAGTGCCTGGGTGTCAACCTCACCTCCATCATTGCATTTTCAGCTATGTGACCTTTGGCAAGAACTTCACCTTGGAGACAAAGACTCATCTTAAATCCCTTGGTGCCATTTCAATAGTACACACTAGCTATATAATATTCTTAGTTCTAAATAGAAGTCTTGGCAGTATATTTATTTTCCTAAATGGTTTCTGGAATTTTATAAGGCTTTTAGAAGCCTCTGTGCTTTACTTCGACCTCATTCTCCTCACCTGTAAAGTGCTGGTTATAACAGCACATACCTCAGAATTGGGCTGTGGTCATCTACCCAAATTTGGTTTAAATGTCAAGTCAGATGATGGTAAACACACACCAAAATGGTATGAAAAGATTTTTAAATCAAATAATATGGTTCTTCTGGAAAGAGCAGGGCATGCTCCCCAAGCTGGTCCAAAACCGGCTTGAGAAGCAAGAAAACAAAACTGGGCAGGGTTTATATTATGTTTCGAGACGAGACTAAAGTACAGGCTCCCCCCTCCCCCATCATCAGGAGCTTGCTTGGTCCAGATCCTACTAACAGTGAAGGAAGGAGCATTGGAACATTCTTACTAGCTTGCCCCGTGCCGGTAACAATGACAAGAGAGGTGAGGCTTAAAAGCTTGCATTACTCAAAATTCTTTAAACAGAGTCAGACTCCTTATTACATTTTGCTACCTAATAAATGTGATAATATGTATAAAGTACTCAATGAACACTGGCTGTTACTATTCAGATCACAAGTTTTGATAGAGCCATTGGCCTGCTCTATTGCAAATCTGTGGCTTCCTTATATGGAGGAACTTTGTGGTGTAGTAGAAAGTAGTTAATGAGCCACTGGGCAACCTGAGGTCTGCCCTTCATTAGCCCTAGTGGACTTAGCTTAGTTAGCTATCTTCTGGACCTCCAGTGTAAAATGAGGGGGTAGGACTAGATGTTCTGTGGGGCCTCCCCCAGGTCTCACAGTTTCTAAAAGTCACAGGGTTTGGTTCATTAAGTGGTATTGCTGCAGAATGGAGAAACACTGGCTTTTCTCTTCAGCCCACTTTCTACCATGTCCCAGATATTGTTAGACACCATGCTACTGGTCACTTCATGAGAGATTTTAAAAAGCAGAGTAAAGAAGTAAGCAACAAAAAACAGAGACTGAAAAAGATGAGCTTTAGCTTAAGTCTCAATAGGACAATTATTATCCCATGACTTTCTCATAGCCTGAAAAAATACTATGCATCACACTTGTCTGGAAAAACCCTGATTTCTGTATTTTTGCAAAGCATTCTCTTTTTGTCTTTACTGTAAAAATATGGCTACTGGAAAAAAATACTCCTTTGGGATGAAAAAGTATAGGGAAGAAGAGAAAGAAAAATCCTATAGATATGAGAATATTTAAAAAGCACTCCTTAGAAATTGGGAGATAATATGTTACCTGCATAAAAGATTATTTGCCTCTAAAGAATGTTTCCACTGGTGGGAAAGCTAGTGGTACCATGTCTAGAGGGGATAATATTTTTCAGGAAAAGGTACAGAGCTATACCAAGTCTTTGATGGACATTTCTCAGTGATAACTGGGGTTGAAAGACAATTTCCCACAGGATTGTAACTTGTTTGCTCAGGGCAGTTCCTGATGTCTAAACTCTCAGATGTCCTTCAACTCAGTCACATAGGAACATTCTTGTGGACAGTGAGTTTCAATCTACTTTTGATCACTTTCTTCAAGCTTGTCAGCACTTCAATTTCACTTCATTTGGGGAGGGTGCAAAAGGCCTAGACTATGAAAGAGAACAGCAGACTAGGAGGTAAGCCACCCCCAAAAGGACATTGTATAGGATCATGCTTGCTAAAAAGTGATGATCAGGTCTACCTTAATAAGTACTATTCTGCCTTCTTGGCTTTGGCTCTCGGAAAGTCACAGTACATCTCTTTGTCCTTTCTAGTAAAAGATGTACACCATAGAAAGTTTCCATCTATTTTATTTAATCAAGAGGAGGAAATACCCTACTATTTCCACATGTTGAGGAGTACATATGCTACAGATGTCACCCATGTGACATTTGAGTCTCCTTTTCAGTTTCCCAGCCAAGTGGATTGCCTCCAGGGGTGAACAGATCACTACCAAGTGTGGCAGCCTGTCTCCTATTTGGAAAGCTCTCACCTATCATTCTGTATAGCACCTTCTACTCACTCTTCCTCACTGAGATTTATGGAGTTTACTCCCTATCTTTCCTAGAGCGGCTCTATATTCCAAGGTTTCTCATCTCCAGACCAATCACTCCTTCTTTCAATATTTCCCACATTTAGATGTTTCCATGTGCTTAACGCCTGAAGCCCTAGCCCTGTGGCATCCAATCCCATCAGATCTCAGAAGCTAAGCAGGGTCAGGCCTAGTTAGTACTTGGATGGGAGACCGCCTGGGAACACCAGTTGTTGTAGGCTTGGGAGACGGACCCAGAAACCCACTCTCAAAAAATAATCAGCCATTGAAAACCCTGGGAATAGCAGAGAAGCACTGACAATAGTGTTTCACCTATTGTGCACAGGGTCACAATGAGTCAGATACCGACTCCACGGCACCTAAGAACAACAACAGCAACAACAACAATGTGCTCAACACTCTCATGTCTCTCCAGAGAAAATTTTGTGCTATGTCTCCATCCAATTAGCTCAGGACACCAGGTAGAAGTGACATACTTGTCCCACTAGGAGGGATCTCAGTAGCACAGAGCAGAGCAGGACTCACTTCACCACAATGGAGAGCAAGTTTCACGAACCTCGAAGACTGTGAACAGACATATTACACTGTTGACTCACATTAACTCTCACAGGTGTTTAATTTAGCTCCTCAATCCAGCTGCCCTGGCAGTCCTCATTCTGTCTCCTAATATATCCTTCCTAGATGCTCTTCTATGGAGGGAGCTTGGCCCAAACTCATATACCTAAAACATGAGTTATAGATAGATAGCTATAGATGTTTATTTACTTTTCATGCATATGGATTATTTATTCACCATCAATCTGTAATATCTATATCTATTTCTATATAGCTCAAACTGAATGCCACTAAGAATTTCAAGTCTGGTGCGGTGCTGAGTAACCCCAGCAACTAGGAAGGTGGAGGCAGGAGGATCGCAGGTTCGAGGCCAGAGGCAACCTGCATAACTTAGCAAGACCCTGTCTTGAGATAAAAAGTAAATGGACTTGATGTGGAGCTCAGTGGTAGAACACTTGCAAAGTATGAGCAAGGCCCTGGGTTCAACCTCCTAGAACCACAAGAAAAAAAAAGAAAAAGAATTTTCAAAAGCTAATTCTAGT
>VMDO01036444.1:0-15154 GCA_007922755.1 Pedetes capensis
GAAAGTGTGGGAGTGTAGGAAGATTTAGGAAGTTAGCAGAAGACTTAAAGAGAAGCATAAGTTTTAGGATTTCTGAAATTTTCCTTGACATTCTTTTCCAGGTTGACTTTGGATTTGCTAAGAAAATAGGTTCTGGACAGAAAACATGGACATTCTGTGGGACTCCCGAATATGTAGCTCCTGAGGTCATTCTCAACAAAGGTCATGACTTCAGCGTGGATTTTTGGTCCTTGGGAATTCTAGTGTATGAGCTGCTAACAGGCAAGTAAGTGCAGACCTTCCAGTTTTGTTCAGTCTCTTCTTTAGAGAGGTGCAAAAATAACTCACTAATGATAAAAATATAATTCAAGAGTTTAACACTGTGGAAATATTTTTTAAATCTGTTGCCTTTTTCCCTTTATGTTGTTTCAGATACAGTGGGCTTGCAGATTTCTAACATGGAGAAAAGCCTAAGGAAGCTTAAGGAAAAGAGTATACAATTGCTATGGTTTACCTAAATTGGCAAGGTCCCTTATTATAGACAGTGAATTAAATATGTGAAGGTTTTAATCCAACATAAGAATAAGAAATGGATAGAATGAAAGTTTTGGGCTGTGTTAGCATTTCCTCCTTTTTCATATAGATGAGAAAATCTATTTTCCTAGTTCAGTTAAATGTGTTGATCAATCAAACTAACTCTAGACACATTCATCCATCTTCCCAAGATGTCATTAACCAGACATGCTAAGAGAAAGCTACATTGCTTGATTTAAATTTTAATTCCCTTGACAACTCCTTTCCAGAGGAGCTAATGAACAGAGAAAAGATGCAGCAGCAAGGGTTTCAGCAGTTAAAGTTGCATTGTCATTCCTAAAGAGATTAAAAGACTGTGTTAATGAATCGAAGGTACCAAATATTTAACACATGTACACCCACATGGCACACATATACATAAACATACACACAGGATATATGTAATATTACCTCATATTTTAAAAATACCATTTACAAACCACTTGGATGTGTATTATCTAGTATAGTTTTCATACACTTGTGTGGAAGATAAGACAGGAATTTTTATTATTATTGTATGATTTAAATTTTTATGACTATTTTTATGGCTTAAATTTTATAGGTTAGAAAACTAGGTGACAAAGCTACTTGCCTTAAATCAGTAATTTGATCCCAGGTCTTCTGGCTTTAAGTGTGACGCACTTTCCATTACACATATATGCTTTATGATCATCCTTATAACCCTTTATAACCCAATAGTCTTAATTTCAGAGAGGAAATTCAAACAGAATGGTTGAAGAACTACTTGAATGGGTCACTTGTTGCAGATAAAGTCTCAACACATACTTCACACAAAGTGAGCTTATAGAATATTCTTGAACTTTTTGTTTGCAGTGTCATGGATCAAACCTAGGTCCTCGTGCCCATTGGTCAAGCAACTCTACCACTGAGCTATGTATGCCCCCAGCTCTTCTTGAACTTTTAATACTACAGACTTCAGTGTTATTGTGTGTGGCTAGATTCTATATCTTTGTCCGCATACATTGGGCAAACAGTCATAAAAGATCATTTTATATTATCTCTACTCATTTTCAAATATTCACTGCTTAAGATACTGAAGGAAGGAAGAGAAATCTTCAGGTATTCATTCAGAGAGAAAAGTTATTTAAGGTTTTGGGCATAAGGAATTCTATTTCAAGAAATTTTTTTTCCATCTTAAAAATTTCAGCTGCATTTCTAAGAGATTCATGATGGTTCTTGTAATACTGGAGAATGTATAACTCAGCCTTCATCTGCCAGAATAAGTTGTTCCATAGAGTAGGGAAATAAAGTGAGAAAATAAGGAAGGGGGCAGAAAATCGAACAACTTGGAATTGCTAGAGTGGCCTTGAGCTGTCATAAAGAAGTTGGGAAATTGTTTTTGCAAACGTTTTCAGGGTTGGGCAAGAGAAAAGTTAATTTTAAATGCTCTGAACTCTAGAATGT
Source organism: Pedetes capensis (assembly GCA_007922755.1). Classification (NCBI taxonomy): domain Eukaryota; kingdom Metazoa; phylum Chordata; class Mammalia; order Rodentia; family Pedetidae; genus Pedetes; species Pedetes capensis. The sequence continues at coordinate 1,978 of VMDO01036444.1, forward strand.
CAAGAGGTAAGTGAAAATGAAAATGAAAAAAATGAAAAAATACCAAACAATATAGTTATATATGTGTGTGCATGGGTGTGTTGAAAATATCATACCAATATTCTTATTTCTTTTTCTTTTTTTCTTTTCTTTTCTTTTCTTTTTTTTTTTTTTTTTTTTTTTTTTTTTTTTTTTTTTTTTTTTTTTTTTTTTTTTTTTTTTTTTTTTTTTTTTGCTGTACTTGGGGGTTGAACACAGGGCTTCGTGCTTGCATGCTCTGCAAGTGCTGGACCACTGAGCTGCATCCCCAGCCCATTATTTTAGTTTTTTGTTTTTTTCTTTTTTTGAGACAGGGTCTCTCTAAATTACACAGATTTCCTCTGGTCTCGAACTTGCGATCCTCCTGCCTCTGCCTCCTGAGTCGCTGGGATTACAGGTGTGCACCACTGCACCCGGCTCCAATATTCTTATTTCTGATCTCAACTTCTTTATGAGTGAAACATAGATTATTGAAAACCTGGTACACTGCCTTTGTTTCAAGTTTATTACTGAGAGTGGGAACTCACAATACCAAAAATTCTCAAGCACGGCTGAGATATAGCAGAGTAGTTAAAATTATCTTTAATTTTCAAAAACAAAATAGAATAATAAAATAGACATGAAAATGTTTTGAGAAACAAAGTGATGCATGCAATAAAATGTTATCCAACTTCAAAGGTCAAATCTGATTTTGTTTTTTTTTGGGGGGGAGCACTTGCAGTGTGAACCCAGGACCTCACACATATGTTTTATAAGTGTTCTACCCAGGGGCTGCACCTCCAGCAGATTTTTTTTAATTTTTAAATTTTGACACAGGTTCTTGCTAAATTATGCCAGCTGCCTCTGGCCGCAAACCTATGATCTTCCTGTCTCTGCCTCCCCAGCCATTGGGATTAAAGGTATGCACCACGGCACCCAGCTCAAATTGGAATTTTTTTTTTTTTTTACTTATCTTAACAATCCTTGAAGTATTTCTCTCTCATGGTTTCTAGGATCTCCCTCTTTCTCTTTACCTTTCTCAGTATCCACTGCTAGAAAATTCTCATCTGCCTGATATCTCAATATTGACCTACTTCAGTCTTTGATCCCTTTCCGTCTACCACTCCCTGTGTGATATCATCAAGTCTTGTGGCCATAGATACTATGCAATGACTCCAAATCATACTTTCTTCTGAATCTAGACTCATAAATTCAACTGACTGTTTAGCATCTCTGCTTGGAAGCCCAAAACAGGACCTGATTCTCTTCCCCATAACCTGCCCTGCATGATGTTGCCATGGCCTTCCTTTGCTGTTACAAAATACTGTATCTGAGACAAATAACTTAAGAGGAGAAACAGTTTATTTTAGTTCATGGTTTTAGAGGTTTCAGTTCATGTCCCTTGGCCCTTTGAATTGGGAATGTGGTAGCCCAGTATATCTTGGCCAGCGTGTGGGGCAAAGGAAGGCTGTTCACCTCATAGTGGCCAGGACACACAGAAAGAAAGGAAGAAATAAAAATCCAAAATCATGACCTCCCCTTCGTGTCCACATCCCCAGCTACCTAGCTTCCTTATAGTAGGACCCATCTCCCAAATGGTCCACCATTTTTCAGTTGTGTGCTAGCCTGGCAACCAAGCTTTTCATGCATAGGCCTTTTGGGGACATTGCAGATCCAAACTATAGCAGGCACCTCCACCACAGTCTTTCTTCTCTTAGTCATGACAGCTCTATTTAATAGGTATCTAGGCCAAAACACATTAGCATCATCCTTGATTCTTTTTCTTTTTTCTTCCCTCACACCATATTCACCCATTAGCAAGTCCTATTGGCTTTACCATCTGTCTTAGCTCAAGCTGCCATAACAAAATACTATAAGCTGGGTGACTTAAACAGCAAACATTTATTTCTTGTAGTTTGGGGGGTTGGAAGCCCCAGCATAAGATGCCAGCGTGGTTGAGTTCTGATGAGAACTCTCTTCCTATTTCCAGACTTCTGACTTTTTGCTGGATTTTCACATGGTAGAAATATGGCCAGCCAGTACTCTGGGCTCTTCTTAGAAGGGCCCTATCCTCACTCATGAAGGCTTTGCCTTCATTACCTAATTAACTTGCATAGACCCCATCTACAAAAACCATCACATTGAGATTTGGGTTTCACCATATCAGTTTGAGAGGGGGACATAAATGGTGTATTCCACAGTCCAGGGAGATCCAGAACCCAACTACATTTCACCAACTTCAACACTACTGTCCTCAGCCAGACTGCCAGGCCTTTTGGCCACCCCCACATCACCATTTATTCCTCATACATTAAAAAAAGCTGACTCTGGCTGCAGTAAATTAGATCACTGACTCAGAATATATCCCAGGGCCTTACCATAGCCCACTAGATGCATATGATGTCCTTGTCATCTCTTACACCCCTGTGCTCCTTACTCATTCTACCAGCCACTCTGCCCACCTCACAGTTCCAGAACACCCAGGCCCACTGCTGACGCACGTCTTCACACTTCCTGTCTGCAAAGGCCCTGCCCACAGATAACCGCACAGCTCAGCAAGTCCCTCTCTTCATTTATACCTCTGCTCCACTGTCAGCTCAGCAGAGAGGCTGTTCCTACTAACTGTCACACATGCATACACACACACAAAACAAACAAACAAACAAACAAAAACAACCTGTACCCTCTCTCTGTCACTCTCTGTTCCTTTCTTTGATTTTCTTTTAAGTGATCATTACTGCCACACAAATTACCTGTGTGTGTGTGTGTGTGTGTGTGTGTGTGTGTTATGTGCCTGTAACTTAACTGATGTGAAATTAATGAAATGATTTCCTAGGACATATCCAAATTTATTATAAAATAACAAGAGAGAAAGAGAGAGAGGGAGAGAGCGAAAGGAGGAGAGGAAAGGAAGGGAAAATGGAAGGAAGTAGGAAAGTAGGAAGAGAGAAAGGGAGAAAGAAAGTTGGTCTCAAAAGTATCTCAGGCTCTGGTCTTAGTGTGTCCTATCTGGGATTTTTCTCTAGCCCACCATTTTCTGGGATTGACCAAATGATGACCTACAATTTGATTCTCAAAGGAATTGAAAAAATGGATTTCCCCAGAAGGATAACAAGGCGCCCTGAGGATTTAATTCGGAGGCTTTGCAGGTGAGACTAACCAGGCTTCCAGGTTCTGTTTCTACACAGTTTAAAAGGAAATATCCGTTTACTTTTTGTATTTTTCTGTGTTGCTAAATTATATTTAAAGAAAGCTATTTTCTGTTTTTGCAGTCTAAGTTAGGAGTTTGAATTTACCTCATGTCTCAGAATCACTGTACCTACTTATAGTTTAAAGAAATGTCAGTTTTACAAGTTATGTTTAGGAATCATCTTTATCTGTTAGAGAACAAAACAGAACCATACACACAAATTAACTCACAATTTCACTATTTTGAGGGAAAACCAGCAGTGATAATAAAGTGTTACTATATGTCCTCTTTCAATCTTCATTTTTTTTAAAAAAGAACTTTTCTGGTCTTATTTTAAATGAGTCCAAATTTCGACTTACTACTGAAAAATCACATATCAGAAAATTGGAGGCTTCCAGACTTTTTGACTAAACTCCATTATGCTGCTGCTTTTTATCCCCCCATATTTTTTTCAGTACTGGGCTTTGTGCATGCTAGACCAGTGCTCTGCCAGTGAGCTATATTCCCTGCCCCTCTCCGCTTTTTATTTTTAGACAAGGTCTTGCTAAGTCGCAGTGGCTGTCTCTGGCCACAAACTTGGATCCTCCTGCTTCAGTCTCCCATGTAACTGGGATTACAGGCATGTGCTGTGGCACTGGGCTTACATTTTTTTAAAGCAGTGAAAGCTAACAAATTTAGAACATAAAATCTAGCTGTGAGTTGCCAGTAGGAATTCCTGCATGCTTCTAAGATTCCAGTTTAGATGTAAATGATTCTCTAAAGCTTTCCCTGGTTTTCCTAGCAAATTTGGCAAGATAGTATTTATTAAGCATTTATTCATAACTCACTTCAAGAACTGGTGTGTGTGTGTGTATGTGTGTGTGTGTACACTAAAGGTGCCAAAAAGTGTATACATATCTCAGAACAAAAACTTTTCATTTTGCTGTCTTAGTAATGTGTGGTGTGCTTGTTCTGCTAACTCCTGTCTCATGTGTACATTGTTTGGTACACTTCTGTGGTGTGTGTGTAAACTGTTCCAGCACCAGAGCAGAAGCAGCAGGACTTGTTGCTGTGCGAGGCCTCCTGGATCTTTCCTCGTGCACATCACACACAATACCATGTGTCCCAAATTTATCACCAATGCATGCAGTTGTTAGGCATGGCAAAGGTTCCATTGCGCACTCACACCTCCGTTGTCATTGTACTTCCACAAAGTTCTCAAGTTTCAAATACCACTTCAAAATGGTCTTGTGCTCTTTGAACTGTTAAAGCAATCGTGCTTCAGCCATTTTCTTTGACTATCCTGCCTATCACATGGTGGTGCTGGCATTCATTTGACTTAGTGCCATCATTTGAGTGAACATCATGCTACATATTGCTACCATGATTCAGTTCAACTTTGAAAACTAATGCATAGTTGTTTCTCTCAAAATGTGTGTATGTTTTTTGGCACCCCTTGTATACATATAGCTCAATTGTGGCTCTTCCAGGGAGAGGCCAGGTCTTTTTCCTCCCCTATTCTCAGATATTGGATCTAGAGCAGGAATTTGGTGAATGTTGTTGAAAGAATGAATTAACAAAAAAAGTTATGTTTTAATTTAAAGTCACTGAAGTATAATTATTATAAACTTCCTTTCAAAAATTATCATTTCAGGCAAAACCCAACAGAAAGACTGGGAAATCTGAAGAATGGAATCAATGACATTAAGAAACACAGGTACATACTTACTTCTTTGCCTGGAAAAATACAGAAATGTATAGAATAATGTGGCAATGTGGACAGCTTCGCTTAGTAGGCCACAGATTCCTTTTCTGAACTTTCAATTTTGAAGATTGCAGAATATAGCCAGGCACTGACTTGAAAGAAAAAGAAATATTGAGGGGTTGGAAAGCCACATTTGAATATTTGATGGAATCCAAGAGGATTTTTAATTTTGTCTTTTTGGAGCTTTGAGATTTTTTCCCCATTTTTCTAATTGTACTTACCATAATCAATCTTGATATGATTTCTCTAATGCTGAAAATTCATATCAAGAATGGGTAAAGTTATAAGTCGGGCATGGTGGCACATACCTATAATCCCAGTGGAGGAAGAGGCAGGAGGATTGCCAAGTGTGAGGCCAGAGGCAACCTACTAAGCAAGACCCTGAGTAAAAAATAAAAAATAAAGAAATGGGCTGGGGTGCAACTGCACAGTAGAGCACATGCAAAAGTACATGGAAAGCCCTGAGTTCAACCCCAAAGGACCAACCCCCCAAAAATTGTGAGGTTATAAAACAAATTACAAAATTATATCTTCAAGTCATAGACATTTAGCTTTTTATCCATTGCTATCATTATTATTTTTTTAAGTTATCAACTTGGATCCTACAAGGGAATTAAATTATAGTTTTGGCATTAACTTTCTAAATAAAATCAGATATAATCATTATTGTTAATGTTCAAGAGAATGTGCCAGCTAAATCGACTGCTAAATAGAGCCAACAAAAAATTTTGATTTTATGGTGGTGCGAAAGCAGCACACATCCACTAGAAACCATATGTTGAATTTTGCTTTTTTTCTGGGGCTGGTGATAAGTAGTAAAATATTCTCAAGATGCTAGGCAGTAGCAGCGAGCTGCAGCTCCCAGTCAGCCACATATTCATGGGGGCAAACAATGATAACCTAGAGTAGACTTGTTCTAAAGCAATAATATTCAGTAGTTTGGGTGAATCAAATGCATTTTGATTTAGGATATTTCTAAACTTACAATAAGTTTATCAGTTCCTGACTTCATAAGTCTTCTGTTTTCTATTTCAATTTAAAAATATTATATACCTATTTTAAATATAATTTTCCTTTGAATGTTTCTCCAAATTCTGAAGCCTCATGTTGTAATCTACTTTTAGGGGAAAATACATTAATTTACACAGATTTTCAAACAATGAGTTATCTGTATGTAATAGTTTAACATGCCTCTTTCCAGTTCTGTGATTGTCTAAAAATGATTTTCAAGACCCTTGATAACTTCCTTAAGGCATCCTCTCCGATTTAATTAAATATTCAAATGTACCTCTTCAAGCTTTTAAAGATTGTTTTTTAAGTCAGTGTCTGGCTAAGTCCTGCAACCGTCAAGTTGTTTTCATTTTGCTTATGACTTATATATAGAAAATATCATTTGTAAGTGATGCTACCAAATATAAATTGGAGAATTTTCTTTGAATACACTAATAGGTTGACTTTCAGAAATGAAAATACCTCTCAATATTTCATTCCTCTGTGGATTCCTTCCTTCCTTCCTTCCTTCCTTTCTTCTTTCCTCCCTCCCTCCCTTCCTTTCTTGAGCTGCGGATGTAACCCTGGGCCTTGTGCATGCTAAGCACGTTTTCTACTACTGAGCTATACTCCCAGTCCTCTATGGTTGTTTTCACTGAAGAATTAAGGACACATCAACAGTGTGAAATAAAGAGAGAGATGTGGCTGCTGAATAGAAACACTATTCATTTTCCTTAACAGAAGCAGCACGGCTTCAAAATAAGTAAATAAATAAATAAATTCTCAAGCTACCAACTGTGCTCTATGTATTCATGAACCTCCTTGAAATAAAGCTGTGTATTCAACATTGTAAACTCATATGGAGCTCTGCTTTCTGTGTGAATTAGGAAGAAAAGGAAGGAGGCAGAGAAAAGAGGAGAAAGGAAGAGATAAGACAGACACAGCTGTGAATTTTATAGACATCAAAATGGTTGTAGTATTTTAGTCTTCTTTGTCATCCTTTGGATCGCCTTCAATTGTAAAGCTCATTATTTGTCTAGATGCCAATTTATCTTCTTCCTGCACCTCATGCTGTTACTACAGTTTTTTTCCTCATTATAAAATGACACAGAAACACACCATTCATATTGAAGAAACAAGCATCCCATCAATTAAAGTGATTCTTCCAATATATTGTCCCCTTTTCTCTCCTTAATGAGTCTTCATGTTTTGCTCTGGGGTAGTTTGGAAACGGAAGTGATATAATTATTAACCATCTCCAGCTTTATCTTCTCCTTGTTATTTACCTGAGGGTCATTTAAATGTAGCTGTCAAATTATGACTGGGTACACATGCAAATTGATGCTATAAAGAATTTCCTCACCTAAGCATGGTAATAAAGGATTTTGAATTTCCTTCCTTGTAGAGATTAACTTGCCTATTTTTGATAGGCAGGATCATCTGTGCCATGGGTAGCTGTATAATCAGAGTGCAGGACACAGGGTAGATTGATTAATAAGATAATCTAGCAGATTTACACAGTGCTTTCTGAGCTCAAAAACAGGATTTCATTATATTTTTCTACTTTCATGATGCTTTTCTAAGCTATAAAACTGGAGAGGAACCCTAGAAAAACCTCTCTCTCTCTCTCTGTCTCCCTCTCTCTCTCTGTCTCTCTCTGTCTCTCTCTGTCTCTCTGTCTCTCTCTGTCTATCTCTGTCTCTGTCTCTGTCTGTCTCTGTCTCTGTCTCTCTCTCTCTCTGTCTCTCTCTGTCTCTCTCTCTCTGTCTCTCTCTGTCTGTCTCTGTCTCTGTCTCTGTCTCTGTCTCTGTCTCTCTCTCTCTGTCTCTCTCTCTCCACACAGAAATGTTTTTAAGCCTTCCACGAGTCTCCAAGGTTTATAGCTTTCTTGCCAGGTATATTCTTAGAATTGAGAAGAAAATACTTTCTAAAGTTTGGCATTAGATTGTCTTGCTCTTCTCAAAAGTAAAACTTAATATTTTTTGCTTAGAGAACTAGTCACTTTACCTTTTTATTTAAATAGTACAGCTAAGCATGGCATATTGTTATATGGATTTGTCCTCTCAATGTTAAATTACCTTTCTTAGAAAGTAATTATAGATTTTTTTCTCTCTTCTTTATGAGCTAAGTTATAAACTAGGTAGCAATCATGTCTCTCAACACCTATTTTAAAAGAAGGCTAATAGACTTGGGTACAATTAAACTTTTCCTGATAGGAAGAGGAATAATTTGTTTCAAGTGTTTTAATATTACTTTTGCTTTCAACAATAGCTTCTACAAATATTCTAAAAACAAAGAAGCAATTTATGTGCTGTTAATGCTAATGTTGCTTTGCTGAATGTTTTTCACACAGCAGTAGATGCTGCTACTAGCATCTAACTACTTAAAATGTGGTTAGAGTTGAAAGGCCAGGTATTAAACAAATGGGTTAAGTAAATGTTCCCATAAGTCCACTTGCAACAAGTATTTTGTAAGAAATGCGTACTCTCTTTGATTCAACTGAATACTGTAATGATCTTTGTTCGTATTTGTGGAGTACCTTCTGGGTAGAGAGCATTGTAAAATATGTGAAAAGGAAGTGTTGCTGAATTTGATGGCAGAAGAACTATGTACCTAGAAATCCCTGAAAACAGAGCCTCAGCCAGTGTGCAGGAGTAAGGAGCAGATCAAGGAGAGAACCTCTGTGTTTTCACAGCAAGAGCAGGGAAGGGACATACAGCAGTTGGGGCTGTTGTTTGAATGTCACTGTGACTAGAATTCCAGCAGCATCTACCAAAATGGCCTCTGAGATGAAATGTACCAGTGCCTGCCCTGTTTTTAGCTCCTTTCCTACTGCTAAACTTAGACTTGTATTAGGAAACCTAATCAAGGACTGAACCCAAACCAACTCTGGGGTGAGAAGAGGCTGAGAAAGGTAGGAAAGCATAATTTCTAGGATGGCTGACAGAAGAATGTAGCAGTCTCCTGAAAGCCCTGCCTTCAGTGTCACCATCTCTACCCTACCCACCCTGTCCTGTAGTCATTCTCTACTTGGCCTGAATTACCTTTTGAAAGCTGGATTACATCATTTCCTTAGAGCATTGTAATGGCTTTCTATCAAGCCAAAAAAAAAAAAAAATCCTGATTCCTTACTGTGCCTAAATCCCTACCCTTATGATTTAGCCAATGCCTAGTTCTATTTCTCAGACCTCTCTCTCTCTCCCCCTCCCTCTTCTTCTTGGCATTCACCACATTTCAGCTCATGTGTGCCATTTCCTTCTACTTGGAAGGTCCTTGCCACAAATCTTCCCATGGTTTGGCCCTTCTCTTCAAGTTTGAATTCAAATATCACTTCCACCTGGGAACACTAGGTGCTGTAGGCTTGGGAAAAGGACCTGGCAAGCCACTCACAAAAATCAATCTGCCATTGAAAACTCTATGAATAGCAGAGAGGCATCAGCAGTGGTATTTCACCTGTTGTACATAGGGTTGCTATGAGTCAGATACTGACTCCACAGCACCTAACAACAAGTACTTAATAATATCTAAACTTAACTTAAGTATTTGTGTTGTTCACTTGTTTTTGTCTGTCACCTCCCACCAAAATAAGAAGTTTTTTAAACTAGGGTCTTTGTCTTTTTTGATGCCTTGGACCAAGATGTCTTTCATAATTGTTTCTTGGCTGGCTACGTTGACCTACATGTTCTAAAAGAAAAGATCAGTGGATATAAGATGGTATTCTTCTGTGCTCTTTATAAGATCCTGAAAGACCATGTTCAAGAGAAGCAAGGCCTCCAGATTTCTGGTATTACATTGTGTCTAGTTCACCAAGTTTGATGCATAAGCTAAAAACCAAAGGAGTCCTTTTAGACCAGTGATACAGAAGCAATAAATGAAAGAATCTCATCCTGCCATCATCTTAATTCCACATTTGTACAAATCTTGATTAAATATTTTCTTGACTTGGAACTTTTTAGATACACACCACCAGGAACATCACTACCATGAGAGTGTGATGTTGTAAGACACAAAAGTAAGAGCTCTTGCATGAGAGTATTCTCTTACAGAATTATTCAGTCTTTCAGCAAACATTTATTGAGCACTACCCTGAGTGTGAAGGGCACAAAAAGAAAGTTGATGAAACTCTCTGTCCTGGAGGGAGTTTATATTCTAGCGGAGGAGATAGAAAATAAGCAAGATGACTAAGTCAAACAGTTCATCAGACAGCAGTAGGTGCTAAGGAGAAAAAATGAAGTGGGGAGGGAAGTTAAGAAATATGTGAGGTGGGGGAAAGAACATGCAAGAGGGTTTCATGTTAGACTTGATGAACAAATAAGGCCTCACTGAGGATATGACCTTTGAGAAAAGACCTGAAGATATCAAGAGAATGAAGTATATGGAAATCTGGAGAAAGGGCATTTCAGCATTGAGTGGAGAAGACTTAAAGTAGAAGTATCCCTAGCTTCTTGGACAAATGGTGAGGAGAAAAGCAATGGAGAGAGACAGAGAAAAGTAGAACAGTGTAACACAGTGGGAAGGTGGTGGTCGAAGGTGTGATTTTGTAAGGCCTTGGGGGCCACAGTAAAGACATGGTGAAAACTGTCTTTCACACTGAGTTAGATGGAAAACATTGGGGAATTTTTAACAAAGGTGTGATGTGACCTTTCGTGTGTTAAATGATCACTGTTGCTGCTGGATTTTTTCCCAGAGACAGAAGCAGAGCTTGCCCCGTTCTGGTAGAGTGAAATTTTTAAGAATTGGTCAGATTCTGAATACAGATATATTCTGAAGTAATATCAGCCAGATTTGCTTATGAGCTGAGGTAGAATGTGAGAGAAAGTAATTCCAATGTCTGGTTTGAGGCAAGTCAAGTGGAAAAAATTTGCAGCTGTAAATTGGACCCAATGCCTACAGAAGAAGCCTATTAGATATTCAGTTGGGCAATGATAAATAACAATTCCAGATGGTAACTTCATGCACCAATGGGGAGGTCTTAGTTAGAAACAGAAATTGGGAAGTAATCGGTATATAAATGTTATTTGAGCCTGCAACTGTACCACTTGGCGTCCGATCCCATCCGATCTCGCAAGTTAACCAGGGTGGACCCTGGTTAGTACTTGGATGGGAGGCCGCCTGGGACCACCAGGTTCTGTAGGCTTGGAAGAAGGACCCAGCAACCCACTTCCCTAAAATAATCTGCCATTAAAAACCCTAAGAATAGTAGAGAAGTACTGACAGTAGTGTTTTGCCTGTAGTATGTAGGGTCGCTATGAGTCAGACACTGACTTGATGACGGCACTTAACAACAACAACAAAAACAACAAATGTTATTTGAAGCCATGAAACTGGATGAGATTACCTATGTGGTCAGAGTAGTTAGAAAGACAAGAGATCCAACAATTGAGCCCCAAAGCATGCAAGTTTCACCAGGAAGTAGCAGAGGAAGATGAGGGAAAGCACTCAGAATTAGGAAGAATGACTGGACAATAGTGTGTCCTGGAAGCTAAGTGAACAAGTTTCAGAAAGTGAGACCGATGGTACTAATAGGTCAAGTGAGAAGTGTGTAGATAGAGTAATAAACTCTTTCAAGGACTCTTTCCTCCAGTGGGAAGGAGAGAAATGGTATCAAATATACAGCAGAGGAACCTACCTTAGCTAGAAGCAAAGGCAGTTAATTCACCATACGGGACAAAAGGCTGTAGAGAGATGTGGGTACCCGGGCAGTTATGCTTATGGGAAATTATGGAAGATTTTTTTCTCCCTTTTTTTTCTTCCCTTCCCTTTTCTCAGTGAAATAAGAAGCTAGAGCCTCAGGAAGATGAGAGGAAAATTCTGGAAGTTTGGAGAAAGAGGACAAAGCATGAGTTATGACTCTAAGGGAGTATGACAGGGAAATCTAGGATGATTTCTGGGCAGCATTAGTGCTCACTTGAGGTGAACGGGCACGAATTTAACATAAGACCTAGGTGGCCAGTGTGGTTGCTTTGTCACTTGTGGCCATTTGCAGCTGTACTTTTAGAAGCAGGGAGTGGGCAACAAAAGGGATTGACAGTTACCTAGAGAGGCTAATAGTTCATTAGAGAAGTAATATGACTCCTTATTTTTCTCATTTCTCAGGTGGTTAAATGGTTTTAATTGGGAGGGATTAAAAGCACGGAACCTTCCATCACCTTTACGAAGAGAGGTATGGTAGTTATTGTATTACTTCCTTATTTTTTCCTAAGACTTTGTTTATGCAAACATTTTAAGGATGAGTGTGTGTGTGTGTGTGTGTGTGTGTGTGTGTGTGTGTGTGTGTGTATGTGTGTGAATGTACATAGCAGATTTTAGGGAGTTTTTTAAAAGCTTTTTAAAAAAATTAATTGGAAATGTCCTAGTAATCGTGATGAGAGATTGTGTGTTACTGTGATGCTGAAAGCTATGCTACCGGTATTTCAGATACCAGCAAGGCCACCTATGGTGGACAGGTTTCAGTGGAGCTTCCCGACTAAGACAGACTAGAGAGAAGCTTCCAGCAGCCCACTCCCAAAACAATTAGCCATTGAAAACCCTTTCAATAGCAGAGATGCACCATCAAATATAGTGCTGGAAAATAAGCACCCCCTGGCTGGAAGGCATTCAAGAAACAACTGAGGAAGAGTTGTTTCCTCAAAGTAGAGACAACCTTCATGATGAGAGTGGAGGCAAGGCCCTGGGACCTCCAGTTGCTGATGTGGAAAGACTCAAATAAATGAGCAGTGGCTGCAACAATGGTCTCAAACATAAAAAGGTCATATACATGACCTTTGGGTAGTGTTTTGTTCTGTTGTATATAGGGTCACTATGAATGGGATCTGACTCTACAACACCTAAAAACAATACCAAATGTTATTGCCTATTTTATGGGTGTTACATCACCTCCCAGGAACTAATTACACTTCAGTGCCACATAAGTCCCAAAATAATCAGTGTTGGTCAGGCTGACAGATGAAATACAACTTATTTAATAATTATCTTTAGAAGTTTGTAATATATTTATGCCATCTGACATTGCATGCTATTAAAAGTGTAATTATAACTGAATCTAGAAGAAACATTTTTATTGGAATAGAAATTGAAAAAAACCTAAAATATAAGACACTTAAAGAATGATCAAGGAAGACTGTCAAGCATAAAACTATTTTATATAAAGATGAATTTTATAGGGAGTATGGAGTAGGAAAAAGGGAAGAAAAGGAATAGATATAATACTTCCCTTTTTAAATGGCTGATGGATATCAAGTGTCCATATATTTAGA
>VMDO01036445.1:0-15083 GCA_007922755.1 Pedetes capensis
AAAAAAAAAGAAAAAAAGAAAAAACTAGAAGGAAGTAAAAAGAGAAAGAAAAACAGAAAACGATTTTACAGTTGGAGGCACCTCTTTTTTTCAGACATTCCTCTCTGGAAAACTCTGGAATCTTTAATTACAGCAAAATGCCAACAGAAACTCTTCTTTGTCTTCGGATCTGAAATGTGACTCTAGACAGAACTCCCCAAGAGAGTGATAGATATGATTTTATTAGTTTCCGCAAGTCACAGACATGGCTGCTCAGTGAGACTTTTATAAGTGTTGGAGAGAAGAAGGTAGCAGACTATGCCAGAGACAAATGGAGCTGCAGGCAGATTTTATTAATGACCAGTGGAGCCTGGAGGCTGAGAGTTTAGCAAAGTTGCTTCCTTTGAGGTTTTTGTTTGTTTGTCTATTTTTCTTTGAAAAAAAACAGAACATGAGCCAATCATGGACTCTTTTATCTTTTAGTACCCCTTACCCCATTAATGGGCTGGGATTTAGCTCAGTTGGTAGAGCGCTGCTCTGCAGTCTCTGAAGTCCCAGGTTCGATTCCCAGCACCGCAAAATGGAAGAAGGACCTGGCAATCCACTCCCAAGGCAATCCCGAAACAGTCAGCCATTGAAAACCCTATGAGGGTCGCTATGAGTCGGACTCAACTAGATGGCACCTAACAACAACAACAACAACAACAACAACCCCATTAATGCAATTGTCCTATTTGCAAGCCAGTAACAAATTCATCGATTGTTATTTCTTAGAATTTACATCAGACTCACGCACATGTGTATGTTATTACACTATATCTCAACCTTATCTCCTGCCAGTTGCTTGCTTTTATGTTTAGTCTAAGAGAAACTACAGGGTCGTGAATATTTCTTTACAATGAGTGAGTTCTTGTTGTTAGGTGCCCTCCAGCGGGTCCTACTCATAGTGACCCTCATAGTTTTTTTTTTTTTTTTCCGGTACTGGTTGTTGAACCCAGGGCCTCACGCTTGCATGCTCTGCAAGTACTGAACCACTGAGCTGCACTCCCAGCCAATTTTTTTATTTATTTATTTTTAATTTTTTTTATTTTTTGGGACAGGGTCTCGCTAAGTTACACAGACTGCCTCTGATCTTGAACTTGCGATCCTTCCTCCTCTGCAAGCCTCGTAGGGTTTTGAATGGCTGATTGCTTCAGGATTGCCTCGGGAGTGGACTGCATGTCCTTTTCCCATTTTTGCAGTGCTGGGGATTGAACCCGGGACCTCAGAGACTGCAGAGCAACACTCTACTAACTGAGCTAAACCTTAACCCCAATGAGTAAGATATTGTCCCATAAATAGAACACAGTTTATTAATGGGTTAAATCTTCTTAACTGTTGCCAGTAACAGAGCTTCCAAAGGAGGCACTTAAGACATAGTTTTGACTTGGCAACCTTCATACCAAAAGCAGAGGCTCATGGAAGTCTAGCGAAATAAAGGTTATTAGTATTTGGGGGCCTGGACAAGGAGATGAGTGGCAAAAAGAAAAGCTACACATGTTCTGCTAGTTTGGGGCACAGGGACTGTTTTGCACATTTGCTAACCAGCTTTGTGAAGTATGAGAACACTGTGTTTTCCGGATCTGTACCCCAGGCACTTAGCACAGCAGCATGGAGCAGGTCCTAGTGAACATCTAAGGCCAGTTCTCTGCTTCTCTCTTAAAGCAAACATAGTTCCCTTTGGCGAAGTGGGATTGTTGCTTGGAAGCGGTGGTCCGCCTAAACAGACAGTGATGGTAAGTTCTTGTTGCATATTGAAGTCCTTCCTTCAGTTGGTACCAGTGGAGGAGGAGCCTAGGAGGTAGGGACCATTTTCAGATGGGGATTTTTTTTTAAGTGGGCATGGAACTTGCTCCCTATTTTCTTCTCTTCTCCTTTCCTCTCCTACTCTCTTTTCTCTTTTTATCCTTCCTCGGTCTGAACGTCAAAGATCACTGAGACCTTGAGGATGGCAGAGCAGCAGATGGAAGGAGCTTGGGTGCCGGCATCATCTGCAGATGAAAATCACTGCCTAGAAACAGCTGTACTGACCAGATGCTACATGGCAGATATTGACACTAAGATCCCTTTTGTTACAGTAGCTCTCCATATCCTAATGCAATACATTAGTTTTGAATATAAACTTGAATTGGGAGGAGTGTTGCTTAGCAGGAATATTTGATTCAGCGCACATAGTTCTTTAAAAAAAAATTGTACAGCATATTCATCTAATATTGAGGGATGGTGCTCAACCTGTCCAGGGGAATAGAAAGGGGCCTCTCTAACTTTCTTGGAGACCGAGGAGAGGAAGATTATGCAGGTGTAGGTCCAATGGCTACACGCTGAGACCTTTAACCTCCCCCTTTGCTTCTGAAGGTGGCTGCAGTTACCCCACGCTTCAGACAGTGGGTTTCTCTTGCTCCTACAGGATTTACGCAGTGTCTTTGAGCAAAGCACTTTAATCAAGGTCAGTGCCTCCCGGCTCAGTGGCTGCTCAGCTTGTACCTAAACCGTGTTAGATCCTGGTTTTGGGAAATGATCTTAAACCTTGGCTGGCCTGTCAGAAAGAAAAAAAAAAAAAAGACTACATGGGAATGGCTGATAAACTGGTATTGATTTTCACAGATCACCCTTGTCAAAAGGATTTATGGATGTGTCAATGTGTGTTGTCAAGAGGATCCTAGCAGGATGGCTTTGAAGGATTTACAAGAAATCTACGAGCTTTAATACACTCGGTGGTAAATAACAAGTACTGCACACATCGATTCTTGTCATGTGGTCAATGCAATCTTTAGCCCACTAATTGTCAGTATTGACAAACAGTTCATGATCTAAATGAGCAGCTGGACATGGCTCTGAGTGAACGCTTCCAAAGGGTCTTTTCCTTGATTTCCTGGGCCTCATGTTCATGGAGCATCTTTGCAGGTAATCAGCTTAAGGCAGAGGGGAACATGCAGTAATTAATTCTTCCTTGCTGTCAAACGTTGCTATAATGGGAAAGGAAGGGGTATGTGAGGTAGGTACTTAGTTCCATGACATGTGAACAGAGATATCCTTTGAAGAAGTCTATCTCAAATGCCTCCTCCTAGAAGAAATCTCCCAGATCCTAATATCCTTGGGAGTTTCTCCCACCTCAAACCTATGACTATTCCCAGGAAATGTATCAATCCCTCATCACCTACATTGAACTTTATCTATTTATCTTTATCTATTGTGTTATGGCTAAATTCTCTTTTTTTCTACTAGGCTGATTAAACTTAGGGAGAAGATAAAAGGAGTCGTTATGGACTTATTTGTCAAGATGATAAAAACTGTACTGGATGTAGAGCTCAGTGGTAGAGCACTTGCCTAGCAGGCACAAGGCCCTGGGCTCAATCCTCAGCACAAGAGAAAAAAAAGAGAGAGAAAAAAGAAAAGAAAAGAAAAAGAAAAGGGAACAGAGGAGAAGAGAAGAGGAAAGAAAAGAGAAAAGAAAAGGGAAGAAAAAAGAAAAGAAACAAGAAAAAAGAAAAGACAGAATAAAAAGAAGAGAAGGGAAGGGAAAGATGGGAAGGAAAGGGAGAAGGGAAGGAAAGGAAAAGAAAGGAGGAAAGGAAAGAAAAGGAAAGGAAAGGGAAAAAACAGAAAATGATGAAAACCATTAATGCTCTCCCTTGAAAGATGTACAGTTAACAAATCCGAGACAGGTTTTCAGGGAGTTCACAATAGCCTCTGAACCTCTAACACAAAAATTAACTGAGATTGAAATCCTAAGCAATGGGATCTCAGTCATCACCTCCCCATCTACCCATCCATAACACAAGAATAACCTGTGGCAGCACGGGTTTGTTGAGAGGATTACGTGAACTGATCCGCGGAATGTGCTTTGCACAAAATATCTACTATAAAAAACCCTTGGTATCATTCACAATTCCTGAGTTCATTTTTTCCTCCATTCTACAAATATTTACAGAGCCTGAGTCAGGAGTCAGGTGTGGATTTATGCTCCTGTTCCATTGTTGACCCACCCAAACCCCCAAGCTGAGTGCCTTGCTTACCACAGCTGCTCAGGGAAGGTTTTTCCATCGTTTGATTGGGATTTTTACCACCAGAAAGAACAACATCTAGACCATTCTGTTGTATTGTTTTTAATCAAGTATTCAAATATTACTATTATCTAAACCTTTTAAATTACTATCAGCCTCTATGGTATACTCATTAAACTTAAAATCAATCTTTTAGAGCAAGAGCATTTACAGACCAATTTTTCTACAGTGTTCATTCAATCTATTATCTTTGTGGAATTGTATCACCTTGAGTTACTGGCTATCCATCCCTAAATGTATATTTGCCCTCCCCCTTAAACAGATTAATTGAGTTTAGTAGAATCACCATTTTTTTACTATTACAATCTGGATGCACACATTAGACTACTAATGCACACATTAGACTACTAATGCTGCTATAACCTTCGGTTTTCCACTGGGGAAGAGAACCATAAAAGGCAATTCTTAAGTGCAGGGAGGGCCTGCAGCTGTAGCCCTGTGGCATCAGGTCCTGTCAGATCTTGGAAGCTAAGCAGGGTCAGGCCTGGTTGGTACTTGGATGGGAGACCGCCTGGGAACATCAGGTGCTGTAGGCTTGGGAGAAGGACCTGGCAACCCCCTCCCAAAAATCAATCCACCATTGAAAACCCTGTGAACAGCAGAGAAGCACTGACAATAGTGTTTCCCCTGTTGTCTATAGGGTCACTATGAGTCTGACACCTACTCGATGGCACCTAACAACAACAACAACAACAACAACAACAACAAGTGAAGGTAAAAAGAGTAAAGCCACCGGGCACAGTGGTGCATGCCTGTAATCTAGCAACTCGAGAGGCAGAGGTAGGCATATCACAGGATTGAGGCCAGAGGCAGCCTGTGTATCTTGGCCAGACCCTAACTCAAGTTGACAGAAAGAAAAAAGAAAAGGAAAGGAAAGGAAAGGAGAAGGAGAAGGAAAGAAAGAAGGAAGGAAGGAAGGAAGGAAGGAAGGAAAAAGAAAAGAGGCTGGAGTCCCAGTTCAGTAGTAAAGTGAAGCCCCCTGGGTTCAGTCTTTACTACTAAAAAAAAAAAATCAAAAAACGCACAGTAGAGTCAGGATGTTCGTGTGCTCCCTTATTTTCGAAAAAATTTTTAACCTTGGAGGACTGACTTTACAGACACAAAGACTGTCATTTGTTTTAGTTCACAAAGTTATGAGAGCTCATTCATAGGCTTATAGAAATCTTTACAAGTGTTTGCATTAATTACTCTTCTTCTACACCTCCAGTCCTGCCCATCACACCTTCGTCTTTATTTTGCTAATGGGGAACTTTGGGATTATCACAAATAATCTTAAACTCTGGCACCTAGATGAAGTCTTCTGTCCCATCTTTTATAACTTCTCATCATCTTTTCTGATAATTGAAGTTTAACACATTGGCATTAGCAGGGCACAGAACCTGGGCCGTCTAGAGACAATGAGTGACACGCCATTGTCAGAAATGTAGGTCCTTACTGAAGTGACATCCTGTCTGATCTTACAAATGTCTCCAGTGTTCAATTATCACCAGCCATTTGGGTGACTGACAAGATACCAAGAGGAAATTCATTCTAGATCACTTTTTCTCCTTCTCTCCTCTCTTTTTTCTCTTAACAATGGAAGGGCTCTTCCTAATAGTGGAAGAAGCAGACATTAACTCTACAGTAGTAGGAGCTGAAATTTTCACATAGAATTGCTTGTTTTGTTCCCACTAATGCAAATCCCATCAGCCATCTGCCCACTGGGGGAGCGCCTTCTCTTCTTTGACCCAACATTTAATCTCTTGTAGCTCTATAGCTCTGACTTTCAAGGGAACCAAGCAAAACTTGAGGCTGAAACCAATGAACGAGATACATAGACAGAGATATGATAATACAAATGTTATATAAATAATAAGTATGTTGACAATTAACTTAGTGGGAAATGTTAGAAAGGATAACTATTCTGAAGTCTTTGGCTTAGGAAAATAAGTTGATCGTGAGCTAAGATTTGAAAGATCCATTAAAGAGAACAAAAGGATAAAAATAGTATATTCATTGTTATGAAAATGCACAATAATCATATTCTCTAGCAACTTTCTGTCAAGGAACACTAAATATTATGCCAACATTTTTTGACTGTTGTGGTTGTCTTTAGATGCCGTCGAGTTGAGTCTGACTCATAGCAACCCTATGTAGAAGAGAAGGAAACACTTCTCGATACTGTGCCATGCTTGGCACTATTGTCAGTGTTTCTGTGCTGTTCATAGGGTTCTCAATGGCTGATGGTTTTGGAAGCAAACTGCCAGGTCTTTTTTCCAAGCCTACAGTATTCCCAGGTGGTCTCACATCCAAGGACTAACAAGTCCCAACCCTGTTTAGCTTCTGAGATCAGACAGGATCAGATGCTAGGGTTGTACAGCTGCTTGTTGTTGTTAGGTGCCATCAAATCGACTCATAGCGACCCTACATACAACAGGCAAACAGCATCGTTAGTGCTTCTCTGCTATTAATAGGGTTTTCTTTCTCTTTTCTTTTCTTTTCTCTCTCTTTTTTTTTTTTTTAGCAGTACTTGGGGTTAAACCAAAGCCTTGTGCTTACATGATTTGCAAGTACTGTACCACTGAGCTGTGCCCCCAGCCCATTTTTTTTACTTTTTGAGACAGGGTCTCACTAAATTATGCATACTGCCTCTAGTCTCGAACTTGCCATCCTCCTGCTTCCATCTCCTGAGTCACTAGGATTACAGGCGTGCCCCACCGCGCTGGCTTCATAGGGTTTTCAATGTTGTTTTTTTGGGGGTGGGGGTGGGGGAGTATGTTGCCTGCTTTTTCTCCCAAGCCTACAGCACCTGATGTTCCCAGGTGGTCTCCCATCTAAGTACTAACCAGGTTCAACCCTGCTTAACTTCCAAGATCTGATGGGATTGGATGCCACAGGGCTACGGCTGTAGGCAGTACAGCTGCAGTTTCTTGATAATCTTGCAAGACAGTGAAGTAGCAGAACTTAATGTTCAAATATTATCATTGAGATAAAAGAAAAATGGAATGACGATGACAAACACTTCTGATGCATCTGTGTGCCTCAATTCCCTCATTTATATGGTAAGAATGTTCAAAGCATTTAATGCATGGGAGTCTTCTGAGGATTAAATTAGTATGACAGGGAACAGGCTTAGATGAGAGCCCCAGACACAGTGAGACTTTAGTAAAGGTGAGATGCTATTATTATTACTGTTATTACCATGGGGATACTCGATGCCATGAGAACATGCCACCTTCACATTTCCCCTGGAGCCTCCTGCTCTCTAGGAGAGATGCCTCTCAACTCCACCCACCAAGCCCCTGCCCAAAGTGATGCAAAATACACAAACCACCACAGAAAGAGCATTCTGCCTTTACATAACACTTTTCAGTCTGTATCTGGTATCTGTGTGCTTTTGTTTGGGCATTTTTTATTTTATTTTTATTGGCTACCTATTGGTCCCATTAGGGCTGGGGTTTAGGTCCATTGGTAGAGAGCCACTCTGCACTGTCTGAAGCCCTGTGTTCAATCCCTAACACTGCAAAAATGGGAGAAGGATGTGGCAGTCCACTCTGAAAATAACCAGCCATTGAAAACCCTATGAACAGCAGAGACGCACTGATGTAGTGTTGGGCATGGCACAGTGCTGGGGAGTGTTTCTCAGTTGTGCATAGGATCACTGTGCCTCAGACCTGACTCCAGGGCACCTAAGAAGAATAACAACATTGATCCCATCCTCCTAATAACACTTTGGTTTCCCTTCTGGAAAATTGCCTTCTGCTTAGTGTGAGCAGGGAAGGTGGGACAGTAAACCAAGCTCTGTGCATGCATGAGAGAGCTCTGTGGCTACTCTTCCAGATCTTTTCTCTTCTATCCTCTAAGTGGCCATGTGTCAATATAAGAACCTGGATTCAGATAGTGGTATTCCTTCTCTCATTACTTTGAATCTTGACTAGCAGGAAACAAGTTGGCAGAAATGAAAGGTTTCAATCTAGTGGTCACCGTTGAATGAGTCCATGAAGTTACTTCTGCTACTAAATCTTCATGTTGTCTGCTGGTTCCTAACTCTCCAGGGCAATTCCTCAGCCTCTCTGCGTGTTCTCCAAATGACCCTTGTAATCCTTCAATGTGTCACCTTCTTAAGTCTCATTCTGTTTTCTGACACGTCGAATCCCCAGCTGGTGCAATACTACTATCCCTTCCTTTCTCTAGATCATTCCATCAGCAGACACATTGAGAGTTTATCAAGAGCCAGCTGCCCTGCTAGGAATTATGGTTTAGAATATAATCAGGGTGAGAAAATTATAAGCACCTGAGCAATAGGTACCAGGAAATAGATGAAAGATAGCTGGAGAGATAACAAGAGCTTCCAACACAAGGACCTGGGACCTGGAAAATGAGGAGGATTTGCAACCCATCTTTTGCAAACTTGCAGAATCTAATACTAGGAAGAAGCAGAAGCAGAACGATCTTCCTTCTGATTTATGGAAGAGAATTTGAGGAAGCATAATTCTCTGTCTTCAGATCATTGAAACGTATTTTTTAGCATTTGTTCACATCAACCTTGAAAATTATCACAAAGAAGAAAAGCATGAACTTTAACAAACATTTTTAACTTCACATCCAAGGCAAAGTACTGACTGTATTTTTCATTGGATTTATCAGATCTGTCACTGGGATGACTGCATAAAACCCCGCTGGGTGTAGAAGTAGGTTTTCCAGCTGAAAGCTATACTACAATGTTGGTCAGTACCCTCACCAGACCAAACACTTTAGATTAAAAACTCTCTACGCTATGCCTAATAGAAGTGACCATGGTTTGGGATAGAGGTGGGGATGGGCAGGACATACAAGGTCCTCAGTTAGTGGCTTCTCTTCAGATGGCCTTATGCAATCTGGAAGATTTCGCTGCAGTCTTAAGTACTCCTGAGTTTTTGTTGAAGCTAAATAGAACAAATTCAAACCATTTCTGTCTAAGATTATATGGTACTCATTGAAATCCAATATCCTTTCTAGTGAATTCTCTATTTTTCCCATAGATTGTTTTGTAAGTTTCTACTACCACAGGGCCTTCGCAAGGCTCTGCTCCCTTCCTACATCTTCTTTCCTTACCTATGTCACTCATTCTTTAAGTCAAAGTCACCTCTTTAGAGATTCCCTTAAAGAAGCTCTTAATATTAGATCCCAGTTATTGCTCTCATAGCTCCTTTTTTTTTTTGTATAAGGTGACAAAGTTGTAATTATATACTGGCATAATTTTTTGATAAATGATTATTAATAACTAGGTAGTACTTCCACTGTATCATCTTCACTGGAAATAAGTGAACAAATGTAGAGTTCTAATATATTCAGTTTTAAAATTTATTACTCCCAAATACTATGCAAATGCCCTGTATGCAAATATGAATAATATCAATGTATGTCACATATTAATATATATGCTATATGTTATCAATACATATCAATGCAGATATTAATACACATCATTTTTCCCAAGTTCATAAATACTTTTGTTGTGGATCACTTTTCTTCAATTATATCTTCATTTTTAGATCTCATTGCCCTTGATGACAGTTTGTAACTCATCCTATTTTCATTTTTGCCTTTCACAGTAAGGAGACAGCCAAGTCTGATTTTCAAATATAGAAAATATATATGTAGACTTAATTTTTTTTCTCTTTATATATGTAGTTTCAATTTCATATTTCTATCTTTAGTTTTTTAGCCTTATTGTCCACTGCTGAGCACATTGTGCTAAGTGAAAAGAGTCACTCCTTATCTGTATGACATCTGTACCCTCTTACATCAATTCTTGCATCCATAGCCTAAATAATTTTATTGGTTTCAATGTGCATTACCTATAAGACTATGAGCTCCTTATAGGTCAGGACAAACCTTATTTGCCTAGGGTGGTCCCCATTTTTGAGCATGTAATACATTTCCAGTAAATATTGTTCAAATGAAATGCTTCAATTTTCTTTCTTTCTTTTTTCTTCTTCTTCTTCTTTTTTTTTTTTTTTTAGTGGGGGAGGATTGGTACATCTATGGATCCAATTCACAATCTTGAACTCGACTGCATTTAATCTTACCATTTCATTTCCTTCTCAGATTACTTCCCTATTCTCTCGTGAAAGGGATATGTAATCCTTGGGGCCCTCTGTCTTCTACATGATGTAATGCCACAAATATGATTAATGTGCTACTCAATCTCTTGCCTGCATCATTAACAACAATGGTAAAGAGGGGTAAACCTGCTACTAAATGCCACTCCAGCAAATGTCATTTCTCTCTGTCCAAGTTTGTAATTCTTTATCTTTTTAGGCTCCTTGCAGATATTTCAATTTGGATTTAATTTTGCAAATCAGATCTCAAGAGATGTGAAGATATAGAACAAAGCCCTGATCACAATTCAGAATCTCTCATTGGTTATCAATGTCAGTATACAAAAATGCATTTCCTCACTCCAGAATGTAACAGTTAGCACTTTTTGCAGGCAAGATCCTGCTCCAAGAACTTTCTATATACCTGGCTTTTCTTAATTCTAAAAGTAGCATGCAACATGAAAGTGATGATTATCATGTCCATTATTTTATAGATGAGGAAACTGAGACCCAGAGAGATGAAATAACTAGCCTAAGGATTCCACTGAGGCAGTCTTTGCTCTTTTGCCTCTAGGTAACTGCTTACATGAACTCTGTACAGCAATGCAAGTGTTCTGATTAACATTGTTGTATTTAAAAACTACCCCAAACCTAGTGGCTTAGAATGAAAACATTTTATTAAATCTCATGACTGTGTGTCAATGGCTTGGCTAGGTGATTCTCTGTCCCAATAGTATTACTTGGGTTTACCTGGGTGGTGGTCAGCAGAATGCTGGACCCATCTGACCTAGAGACTTTCCCACATGCCTGATCCTTGGGGAACAACTGGAAGGCTGGTCTCTACTGAGACCTATCTGCTCTCTGCAAGGCCCAAGAGGCTCTCCACAGGGCACTTTCTAAAGGATGACTTAGCATTGAGAGGGTCTAGAGTAGAAGCTTAAAAACCAGGTCTATCACTGGCACTGTGTTGCTTCTACAGTATACATGCCAGTCAGAATGCAGAGGCGGGAAACAGACAACACGCTCAGTGGGAGAACCGTCCATGAATCTGTGATCAGCCTTGCCTGCCACATCAAGTATTAAGAAGAAAGTTGACTTTTAGGCAATTGTAAGAAAATACAATAATGTATATTTTGTTGTCTTTTTGTTAAAATTTTATTATTATTATTATTATTATTATTATTATTATTATTATTATTATTTTGAAATAAAGTGAAGAAGAAGCCACAAGCCAAGAATTCTGTGGGACATTTTCATCCTGTGGTCTCAATCTGCAGCTAAAAGGGCTGTTGTTAAGGATGACATCTCATTATCAACAATGAGTTCACCAAGGCTAGGAGAAGTTGGGGAACTTGCCCATGGAAGGACCTAGGAGGAACCCCAAGAGGAAGGTTGTGATTTTCTTGTTTTCCTTTTTAACTAAACTGTAGTTGTTTCTTATGATGGCATAGGCTCGTTGATTGGTACAGATGACACGGTACATTAACTAGCACACTCAGGGTAACTTCAACTTGGTATCAACAAAGGGATCTAAGAATCCCTGTTTGGACCTTTATCTTCCCATCTGTAACATGAAGGGTTAGGGCCAGATTGTTGTTGTTAGGTGCAGTCGAGTCGGTATCCGACTCATAGCGACCCTACATACAACAGGCGAAACACTATCATCAGTGCTTCTCTGTGTTCATAGGGTTTTCAATGGTGGATTGATTTTTGGGAGCAGGTTGCCCGGTCCTTTCTCCCAAGCCTACAGCACCTGGTGTTCCCAAGCGGTCTCCCATCCAAGTACTAACCAGGTCTGAACCTGCTTGGCTTTCGAGATCTGAAGGGATCGGATGCCACAGGGCTATAGTTGCAGGCTAGGGCCAGATTAGTGTTTTCTAAACTGTGTCATGAAATTTATAAGGCTCAATCAACTTTATTTGTTGTGTTTTGAGCCAGGGTCTTGGTATCTAGCTCAACCTGCCCTCAAACTCACAATCCCCCTGCCTCAGGCTCCCAAGTGTGGGGACTACAGGTATGCACCACCACACCTGGCTTCAATCAACATTTTAAAAAAGTAGTTTAAAATAGAAAATAGAGTCCATTTCACGAAAGGAGGGTGAATACTTCCTGTGGATACTGTTTCAGATGTGGTTCCTCTGTGTGTGAGTGTGTGTGAGATTGTATGTGTGTGTGTGTGTGTATGTGTGTGTGTGTGTGTGTGTGTGTGTGTGCGTGAGAGAGAGAGAGAGAGAGAGAGATGCCATAAAAGGCATAAATGCATTTCTTGCTATACATCAGAGATTGAAAAGAGAAAAAATTTGAAAGCCAGTGGGCTAGATGACCTTTTAGGATTTTTTTCCAAATCAGAAAAATAGGATTCTGAGAACAGTAATTATTTCTCCCGTGATTTTGTATAAAACAATGTTTTGAACAGATCCTGAAGAAAATGACTGTTATATTTGGCATATTTATCAGCTCATACATCATTATTCCAAACTAAAAAAAATTTGCTGCTTTAGGTCAATTTCTGTTCAGACAGAAACCTTCCTTGACCCTTACCTTCCTCCCTTGAAGAAGAAAAAAAAAAAAAAGAAAGAAAGAAAAAAGAAAAGAAAAGGAAAAGAAAAGAAAAGAAAAGAAAAAAGAAATCTCTGCCCAAGAAATAGTCCTAAGTTTAGGCATTTTGTATTCACTTCAAGTAGGGGACTTTTTGTTTTGTGTTGTTGTTGTTGTTGTTGTTGTTTTCCTGTACTGAGCGGTTGAACCTAAGGCCCTGCACATGCCAGGCAAGTGCTTTACCACTGAGCTGTACCCCCAGTCCCTTATTTATTTACTTATCTATTTATTTATGCTGACACAGGGTCTCACTAAGTTGTGCAGGCTGCCTCTGCCTGTTTGCTGGGATTTCGGGGTTATGCCACCATGCCCTGTCTTTAAGAAATATTTTTTAAATGAAATTGTACTGCCTTAACAGCATTAAGACTATTCTTTTAATCTGGATTGTAACACACACAATTCCATTATTACTAAATGCAAGGGTGTCTAGAAATTAAGCCTTGATATTTTAAAACACAATTGTGAGCAATTTATATCAATGCTAAATGATTTAGAGGTGTAAGTGTCACATTTGGGGATGTGGTGAATGAACCTTGATGCTCCTTTGCACTGAAATTCCATGATTCAGCAGTTCTACAAATGTTGACAGGCACCTATTCTGAACTATCGGGTCACGTGAATTGTGGATAACTTTGTTTCTCTGATCCTCTGTATTCTGTTGGTCAGAATTGGGACCAAGTAATTTTTCCTCTCTCAAATAAACAATAAAGCAGTTTCTTCCCTTGCGGACAAGCAAGATATATCTTTTTACTCTAAGTGTAAAGGCACTTTGTGTCGAAAGCTATCAATTTCCTAAACTTGTAGAAATTGGTACTCCAGTAAATAGTATATGAGGAGTAAAATTCAAATGAAGCCTTGGGGAAAGTATGCATTCTTTGCTTTACAAATGATGTGATCACATATTATGTTAGATTTTTAAGTTTTCTGATTACCATTTTTACATCATGCCATATATCAACGGTGACACTTTAGTGTTTTCAAAACAGTTTTTACTTATTCATTTATTCACAAATATTTATTAAGTGCCCCCTTTGAGCTGGGTACTGTTTTAAGCATTGGGGAACAATACAAGGTTCCCTGGAGTTTACAGTTTCTCCATGGAGGAAGATGAAGAAGAAAACAAACAAAAGAAAGAGATCCTTGCAGACTGTGATAAGTACCAAGAAGGGGAAAAAACAGTCCCTGGTGACTTCAGTTGTGCATGTCAAGGGAATCACTAAGGAAGTGACATTTGAACTGAGACCTGAATGGCAGGAAGGAGTCAGCCCTTTGCAAAGCTGCAGGCTGAGCTTTCCTGCAGGGAGCCTGGGGGCAAAGACCTGCTGAGGAAATATGCCTGGCATGTTCTCCTGTTGAATAGAGAATCTCACATCCCCAGCCCTTTCTCTCCCTGTGAATGTGCTGCACTGAAAAAGCTTGTTGTCTTCCTTCTCACCCCCATCCCATCTTGTTCCCAATTTTGAGGAAAGAGAAAGAGAAAAGTAAAGCAAAATATAGTGAAAAATTTTCTGCACAGTAGGTACTCAAAACTTTGAGTACATGTTAATGTCCAAATCTTATTTTTAAAGTCACTTTAGGACAAAGATCAGAATGATAGTGCTTGATTGAAGAAGGGAATTTCTTTTTCTTTTTCCCTTGAGCCTGATTTCTCCAAATGCAAATTTTCCACTAGCAGTGGTCTTGTCACATGATAAATATTTACAGAGTTTTCTTTCACATCTTTATCATTATTAGATCATTTTAAACAGGGTGACTAAACAACAATTGCTTTACAGTTGTGAAAAAAAAAAAAAAAATATATATATATATATATATATATATATATATATATATGTTCACTAGAGAATGTGCAAAGTGGGAGGTGATTTTCTCCAAAACATTTCACCCATTTGACATCTCCTTAAGTGCTCCTCACTCCATCACCACTTCTGCTTATTCTGAGGCCAGGGGAGGTTTGAATCAGTTAAGAGAAGAGAGCCTTCGATTTGTGAAAGGATGTTTCCCTATCAAGAGGGCTATTTTTCTTCTGTTTTTCAAAAAGACTGAAAATAGATCACACCCTTTAAAGCCATTGGACTTTTACATAGAACACTTGAATTTATCTTTGGCATTTAGGAATAGAAACCATTCCAAGGTTTGTTTGTTTGTTTGTTTGTTTGTTTGTTTGTTTTTAGAACAATCATGGTGGACGTAGTTCAGTAGTAGAGTGTGTGCTTAGCAGGCTTGAGGCTCTGGGTTCAGTCTCCAGTACCAAAAGAGAGTGATGGGGAGGGGGGAAGGGGAAGGGAAAGGGAAGGGACGGAAAAAGAAGGGAAAGGAAGAGAAAGGAAGGGAAGGGAAG
>VMDO01036446.1:0-15147 GCA_007922755.1 Pedetes capensis
AGGAGGAGGAGGACGAGGAGGAGGACGAGGGGGGGAGGGGGAAAGAGAAAAATAGAGAAACACAAATCTATAAGGATATCAAAAAAGGTAGAACTGATCATTCAAGTCCAGGTCTACAACAAGAAAATTCAAAAGGAAATAACTCAAAACACCATGAAAATGTCATCAAATGTTATTTTAAATTTAAGGGTGTTAATTAAATGATGTGAATTGAAAAAGAACAGTTGAAGATTTAAAAGTACACAATTTCTTTTCTATTTGCAATAGATTTGTGGTTCTATGGAAAGAAGGTGGAATAGCAATATCCTTTGTATGATTTTAATGGAAAGAGCCAACACAACAAAGTACAAACTATATTCTGAAGAAAGAAACTTTCTGAGAGAAAGAAAGAAAGAAAGAAAGAAAGAAAGAAAGAAAGAAAGAAAGAAAGAAAGGAAGAGCTTTGAGAATCAAGGAAGGTGATGGGAAAGCTACAAAGAACAGGGAAGCAGAAAGGCAAGAAAAACACAAAGCAATCTACAACTCTAACCCTGGCTTCTCAATGGACAGAAGGAAAACTGATGTCACAAGCACAACGTAAACCAGAAAGTGCAGGCAGCAACAGTGATAACAACAGACCAGAAGTCCTAGCTGCAGAGGAAACCCACAGTTACTGCAAACCTTAAATCTAGTGCAGGTATTTGGTCTGAAAATGTCTCCTCCTACATGGCAGGATAGTTTTGAAGAAGAAATCCATTGCATTGCTTTCTATCTCTTGGAAGGCCATAATAAAAAGCTGCCTTGAGGGGACCTTAGTTTTGGGGTCTGAACTACACTAGGAGTCAGAAAACAGAAGAACCACAATTCATGGTCCCTGGGGACACTCCACCACAGTGACTGAGTGGAAGACAGCCATGAGAGACAGTCATGGAGAAGGTGAGTGGCTGTTTTAGTCCTACTAAGAAGTTTAAGTGGGGGGACCATGGGATGTGGAGGGGTGTTGGTTGGTGGCTCTGGCCTCTATGGTGAAGAATGAAACCAGTTACATGTAGTTTACACTGGGGGCTGGGCCTGAGAGTACCAACACAAAGGCTGGCAGATTGTTCAATTCCCATAGCTCTCTCTCTTCAGTGTGCAATTCAGTGGTCTGTTTGCTTCTTTCACTTTTCAAGGCATTTAGGAATATGCAATAGCTTGAACATTTGACATGCCCTGGGTGGTACAGACTGAAGACCTCTGAAATAAGTGAGTGTCTGCCTGACTTACATGCTGCCAAAGCATGGTATGGGCTAGTAACCACTCTTGATGTTGTTAGGTGTCTCTGAGTTGAGTTTGACTCAGTAACTCACATAGGGTTATCAATGGTTGATTGTTTTGGGATTGCTTTGGGAGTGGATTGCCAAGTCCTCCCGTTTTTGCACTGCTGGGGATCAAACCTAGGACATCAGAGAATGCAGAGCAGCATTCTACCATCTGAACTAAGCCACAGCCAGCAACTACTCTAGGATAAATTTTATTTTTCTTCCTTTTTTTCTGTATTTGCATTTGATTTTATTTACTTTATTTATTCTCTGGTTGAAATTTTTATTTCTCACTCTTTTTTTTTAATCTTGCTTTTTTCCTTTATCATTTTTAGTCCCCCCTTTTAACATTTGATTATCATTACTTTTACCTTTATAACTTTTAAACTTTTTAGTTTAGTCTATATTATTTTTGTCCCTTTCTTTTATATTGTTTTCAGTGATATTGTTTTGAATTTCTTTTCACTATGTTTCTGAATCTGTTTTGTTTTGATGATCTTATTCTTACTACAGCTTATTTTCTCCTTCTGAGGCAGTACTGGAGATCAATCCCTGAGGAGAAGGCTTCTTACTAACAAGACCCTCACATAAAAGTGAAAGTGATGTCCATACAAGTAGATGTACAAATCTCAACACAGAAACACAAGAAGTATGAAAACAAGGCAACATGAATCCTATGAAAGTTTATAACTCATCAGTAAATTTAAAAAAAGATATCAAAGTGGATGAAATGTCAGGAAAAAAATCCAAAAGATTGATTTTACAAATGGCAAAGAATTCAGAAAGGATACAAATGAATACCTGAATGAACTAAGAAAACAATGCAGGCTATAAAAGAACCATTCAATGAAGAGATAAAAATTCTGAAAAAGAACTGAGACCAAATCATGGAAAGTTCAATAAGTCAAATTAAAAATTCAGTTGAAATCCTCACCAATAACTAAATCTAGTGTTAGAAACATCAGAGGGGCTGGTGGTGTAGCTCATTGATAGAGCACTTGCCCATCATGTGTGAAATCCTGGATTTGATACCCAGCACTGTAAGGAAAAATAAAGGATTGGGGCTTGAAAACAAGGTTGATGAATTATCACATTCAGAAATTAATAAAGAAAAAAAGAATTATAAGCAGAACATGTAAGACTAATGAGACATGATTAAAAGACCAAATTATAAATTATCAATATAGGCAGGGGAGACAAGGTAAAAGCTAAAAACATAGAAAATGTGTTCAGTAAAAAAATAGTAGAAAAATTCCAAAATCTTGGGAAAGATATGAATACCCAGTTCTAGGAGGCCTGTTATTGTTAGGTACTGTTGAGTCCAGTCTGACTTGTAGCAACCCTATGTACAATAGAACAAAACACTACCTAACACTGTGCCATGCATCTGATCTTTTTATGTTTGAGTTCATTGTTGCAGTCACTACATTTCTTCACATTTTGAGTTGTGCCACACCAGCAAAAGGAGGTCTCAGGGGCTTTACTGCATACTCATCATTAAAGTTGACTCTGCTTTGAGGAAGCTTCTCTTCCTCAGTCATTTCTTGAGTCCCTTGCAGCCTGTGGGGCTTATTTTGGGGCACAATATTTGACAGAGCTTCTCTGATAGTGATAGAGTTTTTAGTAGCTCATTATTTTGAAAGTCGGCTGGACTATCCTTCTGCCTAGTCTGTCTTAGGCTGGAAGCTCAGCTGAAACCTGTCCAAAATGGGTGGCCCTGAAATACCAGTGGTTTCTGAAATACCAGTGGCATAGCTTTCAGCATCAGATCAACACATAAGCTCCCACAATACGGTAAACTGTCAGACACATGGGGGATAGGAGGCATATAAACCACACATAGACATGACCAGAAAAGTATCTCTACACATCACATTATTATTATGAAAAATACAGAGCAAAGAGACAATATTAAAATCTACAAGAAAGAAGTACCAAATCACTTATGGAGGCAAACCAATCAGAATAACAGATTTCTTAGCAGAAAGGCCAGAAAGAAAATAACTGCCAACCTAGATTGTTACACCAGCAAAGTTATATTTCATAATCAAAGGAGATATAAACACTCTCCAAGATAAGCATAATCAAAAGAAATTCTTGTCCACTCAAATAGCATTACAGAAGATACTTAAAGTAATATACACCCAGGAGAGAAGCAAGGTGAGCACAAGCATGAGAATCTGGGAAAGACTAAATATCACTAGATGAGTATATAAGCAAATGAGAAGTAAGAAAATATGAAAAATGATTAATGCAGTAATGTATTAAACCTCTAAGAAGTACATGGGAGAAAGAAATGAACATATTATTCAAAACAGGCAAAGAGAATGTAACAAAATAATATGAAGTAGTTCATATCTTCCAATAATATACCTGAATGTAAATGGTTTTAAAATTCTCTAACTACCTAAATGTGGTGGGACATGCCTGTAATCACAGTGACTAAAGAGGCAGAGAAAGGAGGATCACAATTTCCAGGCCAGAGGTAGCCTGCATAACTTAGCGAGATCCTTTCTCAAGATAAATAAAAAAATGGGCTGGGAGTACATCCTAGTGGCAGAGCACTTACAAAGTTTGTGCGAAGCCCTGGTTTCAACTCTCAAATACCTTAAAGAAACTCCAATTGAGTGACACACATTGTCTCATTGGATTAAAAAACAAGATGTGACCAGGAGATGTGACAAATATCAGTAATCTTAGTGACCTGGGAGGCTGAGACAGAGAGATGATGAGTTTGAGGCCAGAAGTAGCCTGTACAACTTAGTGAGACCCTGTCTCGAAACATAACAAGTGGGCCAGTGGTGAAATTCAGTGGTAGAGTGCTTGTCTAGTATTATGAGGCCTTAGATTCAACCCACATAACCACAAAAAAGACCCAATGATTTGCTTCCTACAAGGTTCTCACATCACCAACAAAGCCATACATAGACTAAAAGTGAAAAGATGGAAAACGGCATTCCATGGAAATGGAATCCAAAGACATGCAGAACTATCTGCATTCAATTGTCACAAAACACATGTTAAGCCACAATCAAAAGAGACAAAGATGGTCAGTACATATTAATAAAGGGAAGAAACCATCAACAAATTGTAACAATAATAAATATATATGTGTCAAGCATCAGAGCACACAAATTTATAAAACAATACAGTGAGTCATAAGAGGAGAGATAGATCGTAACAATAATAATGGGTGACTTCTATACCCCATGCTCACCAATAAACAGATGATCCAAAAAAATTCATCAAAAGTCCTGAGATGTATTACATTTCTGTAATCCCAGCAACTTGGGAGGTAGAGGCAGGAGGATCACAAGTTCAAGGCTAGAGGCAGCCTGCATAACATAGCAAGACCCTGTCTAAAGATCAAAACTAAAAAGAGGGCTGGGATGCAGCTCAGTGGTAGAGCGCTTGCAAAGTATGCTCAAGGCCCTGGGTTCAGCACCCCAATGCTGCAAAAATGTTAATAAATATATATTTTGAAATCAAAAGATATAAATGTGTGTGTGTGTGTGTGTGTGTGTGTGTGTGTGTGTGTGAGCCTGCAGCCATAGCCCTGTGGCATCCGATCCCTTCAGATCTTGGAAGCTAAGCAGGTTCGGGCCTGGTTAGTACCTGGATGGGAGACCGCCTGGGAACACCAGAAGCTGTAGGCTTGGGAGAAGGACCTGGCAACCCCCTCCCAAAAATTAATCTGCCATTGAAAACCCTAAGCACAGCAGAGAAGCATTGACAATAGTGTTTCCGATGTTGTACAGACGGTCGCTATGAGTCGGATACCGACTCGACAGCACCTAACAGCAGCAACAACAATATATGTGTGTATTGTGGTAATGGTGATTGAACGCAGGGCCTTGTGCTTGAATGTTTGCAAGTACTGGACTGTAGAGCTGCACCCCAGCCCATGTTTATTTCTACTTGTTTGAGACAGGGTCTCAAGTTACACACACTTCCTCTGGTCTCGAATTTGCCATCCTTGTGCCTCTGCCTCCTGAGCCACTGGGATTACAGGCATGTGCCACAGTGCCCCGATAAAACAGGTAAAATATTTTAAGAGAGACTTAAACTAAAACATAAATTCACTTGTAACAAGACGAAATACCTATATATCCTTTAAAATGTTATGGGTCTCAGTGACTCAATGTCACGGACTATGTTCAGCTAAGAAACGTCACCAGTTAAATGGAATTATACAAACACATGGAGAATGAAAAAACACACTTTTGAAGGAGTATTGGGTTATTTAAGAAGTTAGGGGAATATCTGAAAATTCTTAGAATCATTTGAACCTGTAGCCATACCACCGTGCTGTCTGATCTCATCAGATCACTGAAGCTAAGCAAGAATGGGCATGGTTAGTTCTAGGACGGAACACTATTGTCAGTGCCTCTCTGCTATTCACAAGATTTTCAATGGCTAGTTTATTTTGCGGGGGGTGGGGGGTAGTGGGCTTCTAGGTACTTCTCTCAAGCCTACAGCACCCTGTTTCACAATAGTGCCAGTCATGGCACAGTTTTTGACACTGTTTCATCTGTTGTGCATAGGGTTGCTATGAGTTGGTCTTTACTTGATGACACTAACAAAAACAACAAGAATCAAATGAAAATTGTAACACAACATACAATAAGCTGCAGAGACAACAAAGGCAGTTCTAACAAGTAAGTTTATAGCTACATTTTTAAAAGATAATCTCAAATAACCAAATGATGCACCACAAGATCTTACAAAAATAGTAAAAGACCAAACCCAAAATTAGTAGAAGAAATAATAGTGATCAGAACATAAATAAATGAAATAGGTACTAAAACAACAATACAATCTATCTATGAAACAAGAGTTGGAACTCACAAAATAAGAGCGAAATTGACAAACCCTTAGACAAACTAACCAAAAGAAAGAGAAGACCTAGATATATAAAATTAGTGATAAAAGGGTGATAGTAAAATACATACCACTGAAATCTATATAATTATTATAGAATATTTTGAAAAAATATATATGGCAATATATTGGCAAATCTTTAAAAAAGGATAAATTCTTAGACTTACCAAAATTGAAGCAAGATGATATAAAAGATCAAAATACATAAATCCATAAAAGCAATGAGATTGAAACTCTAAAAAAACATTTACCAACAAAGAAAGGCTCAGGATCCTATGGATTTAAAAATGAATTCAATCAGATTTTCAAAGAACTAAGACCAATGCTCCTCACACTATTCCTTAAAATAGGAAAGGAAAAAACAAGCTTCTTATGGTGGCATGTGCCTGTAATCCCAGCACTCAAGAGTCCAAGGTGGGAGGATCAGAGGATAATAAGTTTGAGGCCAGCCTGGGCTATATGGTGAGTTCCAGGACAGCCTGGGGTATGTAGTAAGACCCCCATCTCAAGAAAAGTAAAACTGGAAGGAACATATCCAAACTTATGCTACAAAGCCAATATTACCCCAATACCAAAAACTGATAAGGACACAACAAAAAAGAAAACTAAAGGCCAATAACCTTGAAGAATTTAGACACAAAAATTCTCAATAAGAGCCAAGCACTGTGGCATATGCCTCTAATCCTAGTCACTGTGTAGGTTGACACAGGAAGATTGTGAATTAAAGGCCAGAGGCAGCCCATGCAATTTAGAGAAATTATCTTAAAATAAAAAAATATTTAAAGGAGTCAGTGGTGGAGCACTTGTCTAGCATGTGCTATACCTTGGGCTAAAACACAATATTGAAAAAAATCTCAATAAAATCCTTTCATGCAAAATTCAATAACACATTAAAATATCATAAATGATGGTCAAACTGGCTTAATTCCATGGATGCAAGGATGATTCATCAAATACAACACGTAAATAGAATCAAGGATAAAAACAGCACAATTATCTCAATAGAAGCATAAAAAGCTTTAGATAAAATTCACTATCCCTTCATGATAAAAACACTGGAAACTAAGACTAGAGGGATTGTACTTCAACATAATAAACACTATGTGTAAAAATCTGTAGGGAAAAATTGGGAGGAAATTGGCAAAAATTCTCAAACTGGGAAAATGGCGTTTGAATATCTGGTTTGTAAGTTAGAAGTCTAGGGAAAATGAAAGTAACTTGGTTGCACGTTTGTACAAAACCCTTCCTGATTGGACAATTGGACTGAAAGCTGATTGGCTCAGGCCATTCCATGGGCGAGCTACATAAAGAGCTGCACTGCAGTAGCTCAACCTTTTTTCTTGGCACCCTTTCTGTGCCTTCTCGTGGGTTCCTGCCCAGACCACCGATGAGGAAACACCTCTCCCGCTGCTCTCCCTGGGACCTTTGGTGAGGAAAAAATGCTCTCCCATCGCAATCATCAACAAGGAAAAGAACCTGCTCTCCGTCTGATCACCGGCGAAGCAACAGCTGTCTCCTCATGACCACCAAGATGACCAACACAGGTGTTTGCTCCTGGAAGGCAAAAGCGCCTGAGGCTTTTCCTTTCTCCCGTCTCCTCCAGGGTCCCAAGGGCCGCAGGAGTCTGTGCCCCTCACCTGAGGGTTCTGAGTGAATTGTGTTTAGTATCTGTGTGTGCAGCGGTGCAGCGCGTCCGAACATCCAGGCCGGACCAGGGGGCGTGTGCCCCACAAAAACCCATGGCAAATATCATACTGAATAGGGAAAAATGAAAGCATTTCTTCTAAAATTAGGAATAAGGCAAGGGTGTCCATTCACACCACTCTTATTTAATACATTACTTGAAATTTTAGCCAGGGACATCAAGCAAGAGGAGGCATAAAAGGAATGAAAATAGGCAGAAGTCAAAATTTCCTTTTTCAGAAGATATTATCCTTTACTTGGAAAACTGCAGCAAATTTACCAAACAACTTTTAGAACTGATAAACAAATTCAGCAAAACAACTGAATTTTACAAATGAATATATAAAACTCAGTTACAAAATGAACATATAAAACTCAATAGCTTTTCCATATACCCATAAAGAACTAATTGAGAAGGAAATCTTGAAAACAATTCTATTTCCAATACTTCCAAAAAATGAAATGCCTAGGAATAAGCCTAACAAATGAAATGAAACTATGATGAAAATTATCAAGCATTGAGGAAAGAAATTGAAGAAGACACTATAAATGAAAATACTTACCATGGTCATAAATAGGGAGAAATAATATTGTTAAATCTGCTATCCTAACAAACACAATCTACAGATTCAATGTGATTCTGATAAGAATACCAATGACATTCTTTTTAAAGCTAGAAAAAAGAATCCTAAAACTTATATGGAAGCAAAAAAGACTCCAGATCGTCAAAGTAATTCTGAAGAAAAATAACAGAGCAATGCTGTAAGCATCACAATACCTTATTTTAAAATAAACTGAAGAGTCATAATAACAAGAACAGCATGGCATTGGCAGAAAACCAGACTAATATAACACTAGGATACAATAAGACCCAGAAGTTAACCTATAACTCTACAACCAACTGATTCTTGATGAACCCGCCAAAATATACATTGGAGAAAAGACACATCTCTTCACCAAAATGTGCTGAGAAAGTGGATATCCATATGTAGAAGACTGAAACTAGATCACTATGTCTCATCCTGTATGAAAATCAATTTATCATGCATCAAATCTGTTAATGTGGGAGCTGAAAAGTTGAACCTAGTACAGGAAAACACAGTAGCAAAACTTGAAGATGTTGGCATAGGCAATCATCTCCTACAAAGAACTCCAAAATCTCAAGATATAAAAGCCACAACTAACATATGGGACCACATCAAGTTCTGCATTGCAAAGGTAACAATGAACAGAATAAAGGGACAGCCTAGAAAACGGAAAAATATCTTAGTCAGCCAGTCATATACAGCAGTTCTATA
Source organism: Pedetes capensis (assembly GCA_007922755.1). NCBI lineage: Eukaryota > Metazoa > Chordata > Mammalia > Rodentia > Pedetidae > Pedetes > Pedetes capensis. Next base: position 9,143 of record VMDO01036446.1, read on the forward strand.
ATTTTCTCCCAAACTATCTCTCAACTACAAATGTAATCCACATGATTCTAATCTGCATCTGATTTTTTAGCCCTCTGAAGGGTACAGATTATGTTAAAAATGACATGGTGTTTAAATGTAGCTTTTAGTCCTAAGATTTTTGAATCTAGAATAATTTACTTTGTTGTTGTTATTAGGTGTTCTTGAGTCAGGTCAGACTCATAGCAACCATATGTACAACAGAAGAAAACACTGGCTAACACTGTGCCATGCACAAGATCTTTTTCATGTTTAATTCCATTGTTGCAGACACTGTGTCTATCTATCTGAGGCTATTCCTTTCTTAATTGACCTGCTACTCTCCCAAACATGATGCTCTTCTACAGAGACTAGTCCTTCTTAACAACAAGTCCAAAATACATAAGACACAGTCTAGCCATCCTTGCTTCCAAGGAGCACTCTGGTTGCACTTATTCTAGGATGGATGTGTTGGTTCTTTTGGAAGTTCATGGTGTATTCAATATTCATCTCCAGCACCATAATTCAAAAGTATCAATTCTTTTCTTGTTTCCCTTATTCACTGTTCAGTATTCATAAGCATATGATGCTATTGAAAATATCAATGCCTGGGTCAGGTGCACCTACTTTTCAGCACTTTAAAGAGATCTTTTGCAACAACTTTTCCCAATGCAATGCATATTTTGATTTCAAGACTGCTGCTCCCATATGTGCTGATTGTAGAACCAAATAAAGCAAAATCTTGGACAGGTTCAATCTTTTCTCCATTTTTCATGAAGTTGCTTACTGACTGAGTTGCAAGAATTTTTGTTTTCTTGATGTTGAGGTGCAATGCATACTGAAGTCTATGTTCTTTGATTTTCATCAGTAAATATTTCAAATCCATTTCACTTTAAGTAATCAAAGTAATGTCCTCTGCATATCACAGGTTGACTATGAGTCGTCCTTCAATCCTGATGCCACATTCTTCTTCAAAAAGTCTACCTTCTCATATTATTTTCTCAGAATAGAGATTGAAGAGTTACAGTGAAAGGATAGAGCCCTGACACACTCATTTTCTGACTTTAAGCCAAGCAGTGTTTCCTTGTTGTGTTTCAATGATTGCCTCCTGGTGCATGCCCAGACTCACCATGAGTATAAATAAGTGTTCTGGTATTTCTGTTCTTTACACTGTTACCCACAATTTGCTGTGATCCACACAGTCAAATAAACTGGCATAGTCAATAAAACATAGGTAGACATATTTTTGGTATTCTCTGCTTTAAGCCAATATTCATCTGATGTCAGCAATGATATCCTTCATTTCATGCCCTTCTCTGAGTCTGGCTTGACTTTCTGTCAGTTCTCTGTCAATATATTGTTGCAGTTGCTTTTGAATAATCTTTAACAAAATTTTACTTGCATGTGATATTATGATATCATTCAATAATTTCCACATTTGATTAGATCACCTTTCTTGGGATAGGCACAAATATGAATCTCTTCCAGTCAGTTCGCCAGGTAGCTATTTTCCAAATCTCTTGGCATAAACAAGTGAGCACCTCCCATACTGCATGTCTTTGTTGAAATACCTCAATTGATAGTCCATCTATTCCTGAACCTTGTGTTTTGCCAATGCCTTCAATGCAGCTTTCCCTTCTTACCTCAGTACCGTTGTTTCCAGATTATATGCAATCTCTTGAAATGGTTGCTCATCCACTAATTCTTTTAGGTATAATGACTCTGTGTATTCCTTCCATCTTCTTTTGATGTTTACTACATCATTTAATATTTTCCCTGTAAAATCCTGCACTATTGCCACAAAGGCTTAATTTTTTCTTCAGTTATCAACCTAATATAATCTCAAGGCATCTTCTTTGAGCCCCCTAGTTATCATAGTGGAAGGTCAAATAGGTCAATCTGGAAAGGATATTGTTCCTACTATTCCAGGGAGAATTTCCTTTTTAACCATCCTAAACCTCATTCCATGAAAATAGGTCAGTATGAAGTTAAATCATGCAGATTCCACTGATTTTAATATGTTGCAAATTGTCACAACACAGAAATATCCTTGCAACACAATGCCCTGCATCCTTGAAAAAGTGCATTGGTAATAAATATACCTGGCATTAATTGACCTAAAGCTAGTCACCAGTATGAGATGATTCATAAGATGAATGTACATTTTTATTTCAGGAAAAACTTATGGCTCACTACAATTATGAAGAAAATTAGTGTCTTGAGGACAGATATTGCTACATAAAATGTTACAAAGACAGCATATGATGCAGCATAAATCACACCAGAGATTTGTATTTTTTAAAATCACCTTAGTTCTATTTTATGCAGAAGTATATTTATTGAAAATATAGGATAGATAAACCTTCATACATATGGTGTACTGGCCAAAAAATATACTCCTAAAATTGATAGAAATCCTGGATAATATATAACAACAAAAAATTTTCAGTTAAGAACTGCATTTGGGGAAAAAATTAAGAGACATGCCCAGTAGCTGAAACAAAAAGAAACGGAAAGTCTGGAAATCAAATACATTAACAGATGCTAAAGCAATTCAAAAAAGTATCAATATAATCAAAGGCAATGATAACTGAAGGGATTGTGCTTAAACAACCACAGGACCAGGATATGTGGTGTTAGGAACAGAAGACGACAGGGAAAACTGAGAACTTTGTATAAAGTTTGGAAGCTGGAAGATCTGATTGTTCTGTAGAAAAGGGGCCAGAAGCACTCTACCCACTGGGCCAAGGAAGCAATCCTAAATTTTGTCTTACCTGGATCTAAATGGAGAAATATAATTTCTAGCAGAAAGGGTAATAGGAGAAAAAAACTCATGTATTTTTCCCTTATGGCAAAATTGGGATATAGATAGATAGAAAGATAGATAGAAAGAAAGAAAGAAAGAAAGAAAGAAAGAAAGAAAGATAGATAGATAGATAGATAGATAGATAGATATAGAGTCACAACAAGTCATGAAAATGGAAAAGATACCATTGGTGGTGAGGGAGGGGATGGGCCAGGAGAGTCATGAGAGGGTAAGGGGGAAGTTAATGTGAGCAATATATACAGAAATGCATGTATGGAAATATCATAATGAGATCCATTAAGTTGTACATTAAATGCCACCAATAAAAATGTTTAAAAATTTGGAAATCCAAATTTACACATGAAATTTCAGATTTAAAAATTATGCTGCTATACATATTGGGTATCTTCAGACCTGATATTAACATATAACCTAGTCTCAGTTCAAAGCAACTTCTAAATCCCCTGGAAGAGGCAAACTAACATTCACACTGTACCAACACTTCTATTATTAAGCACAGAAAATGCTCAAAAGGGGGAATTTTCCCACCACATAAAGATTTAAAATATTTCTGTGATCATCATTAGGTCCTTTCAACATACACCTTTGATTCATATCCTAGGCATATAATGGAATTATAATTCCCTCCTTCTTGAATTGAAATGTGGATACATAGCTTGATTTAATCAATTAAATATGATTGAAAATATCCCATTTAGGTGGAAGATTTAAGAACTGATGTTCAATCTGCCTTGTTTTGTTATTAGTTCATTTATTTCTAGTCATTTATGGTTACCCATGAGTCTCCAAATAATAGACATGCCATCAGCATGAGTGTCATAGAACAGCTCACAATTCAATTAAAATGAAAATGCAAAGTGAGCAGAAAGAAACTTTTGTTTAAGCCAATAAAACTATGAGATTTTTCATTACTATAAGTGGAATAGATATAGAAATTCTATGAAACTTTTTAATAAAAATCAAAATATTTACCATAAAATTAGTGGGAAACAAAGAAATTATTAGCAGAGGCTGGAAGAGTGATTATCTTTGTTGTGCAGTAGGAAAACATGTAAATATATTTCCAGCAATAACAAAAAGATGAATCATGTACATGAACTGATTTGAGAGGAATCGATTAAGAAAAAGAATACCAGCAGTATGTATTGCTTGTTGTTGGCTGCATTTGAAGAAGGAGATTTGCTCTGAAAACAATTGTCAAAATTAAAAACTCAGATGACACCAAGAGCAGTGGCTCACACCTAGCAACTTGAGAGGCTTATGCATGAGGATTGCAGGTTCGAGACCAGAGGTAGCCTATGTAACTTCATGAAGCCCTGTCTCAAGATGAAAAATACAAAAGGGGCTGGAGGTACAGCTCAGTGACAGAGTGTTGGAAAATATGCACAAAGCCCTGGGTTCAGTCCCTAGTAACATAAAAAATTTAAAAATTAAAAAATAAAAAGTGAAATGACATTTATTAGAAAAGGTATTGAGAAGTTTTATAAAATTGGGGGAGACAACTACTTCTGAAGCTCAAAGTCTTACAGGGTAAAGAAAAAGTGACCAATTCTCTAACCTGATTTTCTTCATAGTCAGGATCCAATCAAATGTGTCATCTTCAATCTCATTGTTAAATATTCCATGAAAAGATCAAGGTGGCTCTAATTAGAATGAACATATGTATCATAAGAATCGTAACTGTTCCAAGTAGAAGAATGAAATTAGATTTTCTCTCACTCTGTACAACAATCAGTGAAAACGGATCAAAGACCTTAATGTAGAACCTGAGACATTGAAAATACTAGAGAAGAACTTAAGGAAAACACTTCAAAATATAGGCATAGGCAAGAGCTTTCTTAAAAGCACTCCAGTACAATTTCCCAGGAAATTGTAGTAAGAATTGACAAATGGCATTGTGTGAAGTTAAACAGTTTCTGCACAGGAAAGGAAATGATAGAATAAAGAGAGATCCCAAAGAATGGGAAAAAATATTTGTTAATTTAACATCTGGTAGAAGATTAGTATCTAGAATATATCAAGAACCAAATTAACTAACATGAAAAGCCAATATACAGTTAATAAATAGACAAACGATTTGAAAATACAATTCTAAAAAGAAATTCAAGGGGCCATTTTTATGAAAAAATCTTTAACATCTTTTGCAATCAAGGAAATTCAAATCAAAACTAGATCAAGAAAATAAATAATAACAAATGCTGATGAGGTTGTGGAGAAAAAATAACCCATTTACATTGTTGGTGGGAATATAAATTAGATCAATCACTTTACAAGTCAATATGGAGTTACCACAGGAAACTAAAAATCAACCCAGCTGTACTGCTGCTGGGAGTATACCCAAAGGAATATAAGTCATCATACCACAGAGATACTTGCATCTCCATATTTAATGCATTACTCTTCACAATAGCAAGGATATGGGACCAACCAAGATGCTCATCAACATAAGAATGGATAAGAAATTTATGGTATATACGCACAACGGAATATTACTCTGCAATAAAAAAGAATAAAATAATGTCTTTTGCCACAAAATGGATGGAACTGGAGAATATTATCTTTCTTTGTGTGTGTGTGGTACTGGGATTGAACCCAGTGCCTCATGCTTGCATGTTCTGCGAGTGCTGGATCACTGAGCTGCACTCTCAGCCCAGTTTTTCACTTTTTGAGACAGGGTCTCCCTAAATTACATAGACTGCCTCTGGTCTCGAACTTGCGATCTTCCTGCCTCTGCCTCATGAGCTGCTGGGATTACAAGCGTGTGCCACCACTCCCAGCTGAGAATATTATTTTAAGTGAATGAATACAAGCTCAAAAAGAGAAATACCCTATGTTCTTGTTCATGTGTGGGAGCTGAATCTTACTTAAAGGAAGAAAATAACTATACATAAGTAGATATATAAAAATGCACAAATAAACTTATTGAAGATGGGAGAAGGATGTGGCAATCCACTCCCAAGGCAATCCTCAAACAATCAGCCGTTGAAAACCCTATGCTGGTTGATATGAATCGGACACCACTTGACAGCATCTAACAGAAGAAAGGAAAATATAAAGAGTAGAAAGGAGGGAAGGGATGAACAAAGGGACGTGAAGGTTGTGGAAGGTGGGAAAAGGAAGAGAAATAATGTAAAGCAATAAACGGAGAGAGGATAATATCAATGTAAATGATACAAGTTCC